>APFE030725715.1:179454-198249 GCA_000404065.3 Pinus taeda
AGATGAAACTCGCGCCTTTTGACCTTTACAGGAGTACGCACCCATCCCTTGACTTATAGAGCGTACAAGTACGTAGGTACAATGAGCTTGGGATGCGTACACGCAGGCAAGGTATAGAGAACCTCCGTACCCAGAGATAAACATGTTTTTTAATGACTTTCTCTCTTTCTTGAAGTTTGACATGGAGAGCAGAGGTATAAGGCTTGACAAGGAGGATAGTATGATTGTTGATGGAGCCATACTAACTGCAGATAGTCATGGTGACAAATTTTAGTGCAACAAGAAGAGTGTTTTTCAAGCTCGTTCCCAATGGCAACATCCCCTAAATCTACTAGCCCAGGTCTTCCCCCAGATGGAAATCCTAGTCCATTTCCGCCTTTTGGAAATGTTAGTGCTCCCTATATGGCAGCATTGTCTTTGCCTAGGTTAACCATCAGTTTTTCCCGTATGATTGTTTTCAACCGCGGTGGTCCCAAGCATCACAAATCCTGTTCCACCATATTCTTTGTCTGAACCACGGCATGTTGATTCCAAGGTTGAGCCTATGCCTTCTTCCCCTGTTTCTTCCTCCTCCTCTCCTCCTTCATTTGGTGAAAGTTTCACATCTAGTAACCAGGATACTAAGAAGACGAAGAAGAAGATGAAGAAGAAGAAGAAGTCCGATAAATGTGAGGCCACCTGTGCAGCTACTGCTCTAAGTACATCGCAGGTCAGACCACCTTCTGCTCCTCCGCAAAAGGTTAAGTTTCCTTGTAAATTGTGCAAGGGTGACCATCTTCCTCATGATTGTCCTGGCATTCCTAGGATCTTAGAAGTATGGTCTCACGATCCATCTCGTCCCTCATCATCCTCTGAAGCTCATGGCAATGATACCCTATCAACTGGCAATGGTAAGAAGAAAGGGAAGATTTGATTCCCCTGTAGGCTATGTGAAGGCAACCATCCCCTTCACCTTTGTCCGCTCATGGATAAAGCTTCCACTGTGTTGGAAAGTCTTACAGCTTCTTCACCCCAACTTCCCATTGGTTATCAGAGGCTCTCTTCAGACCCTCTCCCTGTTGATCAAGAGATTGAATTAGACTCTTCTCTTGTCCACCCTCCTCTTTCTGAACCTGGTTGTGCTAAGCCTATTCCAGACCAACCATTGGTCGGAGAGAGTGTCAACTTAGGTTCACCACCTGTTGATCACTCTGCCTCAAAAGAGTTTCATGATCATGTTCTTCTCGTCTCGGCAGATTCTCCTGAGTCCGAGAACAACCCTCCTATCCTTACTATTCAAGAGGGTCCTTCTTCGGTTCCTGTAGAGCAGGGGGGCAATACATTCCGCCTTCTATCCCATGTGCCTTTCCAGATTACAGTACATGCCTATGATAAGGCAGTACCTGGCACAATCTTGGATGAGGATGCGTCGGTTAGCCTCATGCCTTTCACTACTTGGCAAGCTTGGGCTCCCCACAGCTTGTGCCAGTCATGCAGAATCTGTTGGCATTTGACGGAGGAACTAGTCAACCTTTAGGGATCCTCCCGAAGTTTCTTGTTACTTTGGGAGGCAAAACCATCTATATAGACGTATTGGTTGTCCAAGGTGCTTTATATTTCAGTCTTCTCCTTGGCCGTGACTATGTTTATGCCATGGGGGCCCTCGTCTCTTCACTTCTCCGTGTGGTTTGTTTTCCACATGGTGGAAGAGTGGTGACCATAGATCAATTATCTTTCTTTAGTCCCCCGGTGCCTCCTGCGCAACTGTCATCCCCTCTTGGTTCTTGATTGCAAGCAGTACCTTCCTTGCCACAGGTCAATTATGTGGATACCCATTCTGTCTCCACCTCTGTTGATGATCATGCAGATGGTCTCATACATCATGTACTGGGGGCATTGGAACCTGATTTGTCATTAGTGCCTCATGACATGTATTCCTCCTAGAGTGCATCCCTTCCATCCCGCGAAGACCTCTTGGGAGCCATGTTCTCAAATGGCCAATGAAACTGAGTTCCGAGGATAGTTCTGATCTTGTGACGACCTCGTTAAAAAATGAAACAAGGTGTCCGAGGATAGTTTGTTCCTGTGTCAACCTCATTAAAAAATGAAACAAGGGGTGTGGAGCATAGTTCCTTGTCTTGTGTCAAGCTCATTAAAAAATGAAATAAGGAGTTTCGAGGATAGTTTGATCTTGTGTCAACCGCGTTAAAAAATGAAACAAGGAGTTTGGAGCACAGTTCCTTATCTTGTGTCAAGCTCATTAAAAAATGAAACAAGGGTTATGAGGATAGTTCTTTTATTGTGTCAACCTCATTAAAAAATGAAACAACTCCCTTTCCAAATCGAGTCTTTGATTAAGATCTCGTAAAATCCAAGTCAAGTCTTTCCAAGATCTCGAAAGTGAACCTTCATTCCATCCATCTCATTAAATGCAATGAATCTTGGGGGGTGTGCACCTTGATTTGCGTCATTATGCTGGGGGCATGCGAACTCATAACAAGCATAGTTTTCATTTCAAGCTTATGTAAACATGAAACCAAATCCAAGCATAGTTCTCCATGGTTCAAGCTTGTGTAAAAATGAACCCATACCTGATTTACATCTCGTGATTGTCATTTTTATCTACTAAATTCTGCTAGATGAGCCTTGGTTGTTTTATTCCATTGCCACCATCTCTTTGGCTGATCATATGCTTTCACTTGGTTGTTTTTCCTTTCCTGAAGAACCGCAGCAATGAGTGGTTTTATTAGCCAGCCTCTTGACCATTACATGTTTTGAGCAGTTCCAACATTACCGGAACCAGTTGCTACCCTTTATACCACTTGTTCCTCCAGGACAAATTGTCTTTAACACTCTTTTCCGACTTGAAAAACGAAAAGATAGCCGAGTTGCCCCTTTCAACTCGTTAAACGAAATGAGAGGCGATCTGCTTTAAACTATTTTCCAACCGTTTAAATGAGAAAAGATTGCCGATCTTTTGTCATTTCAAGCTCGTTATTGGTTATGAAACGACGTGGTTTTGATCGCTTTTCTACTTTTCGGGTCAAGATCACTAATTACGAAAAGTACTCCTTGATCATAATGGTCAAACGGTTCTTTCGAGCATCATTTTATACTTTTTCGGGCTTGAGAGACACAACTTTACGAAAAAGGACCCCCTGGAGTTTTCTTTTCCGTGTCTTTTTCAAACTCTCTAAATATGAAAAAGACTCCAAGTTGTACCTATGTCGGACTCGTTAAGCCCTGACGACATTGAACTTGTCACCATGATGAGACTCGAGCTTCTCCTCCCTAGGGCTCATTAAATTATTACTAGGTTGGATTCAACCGAAGGTCGAAATTATATTACAAGCATATGTTATCCCCTTCAAGCTTGTTTTCAAAAATAATTGGGGTACTCGCCAGCAATGGTGGGGGAAAATTTGGAAATCATCATTGATTGTTTATGGCAGCTAGTCACTCTTGAACATTAACACTTTTGCTTCTTGTCGAGTTGGGACATCCATACATCATCATTTGGCCTTCTGCGGGTTTGGGTTGTCATTTAGCCTCATTCCATCTGATCCATGTTGTCTCCATTAAGCCTCTGATCCCTTGGTACCTAAATGTTTCCGCCCTCCAGAGTCGTGTCGCCGACATGTTCAAGAGTATAATCCTTTTGCAATTTACATCCTTGCTTTTTCCTCTGATACTCTGTTTCATCATCTACCACTTGTTCCTTATCTCGTGTCATTGATGGGGGAAACATTATGGCCCTCCTGTGACAAGTCGTCTCCTGTCAACATCAGCTCATTATCTAGGAGATTGATCTAGAGATCCCTTTTGGTACCTTAGAGATTGAATGCCTCAATGGCAAGTTCTTCGCGCCTAACTGTCAACTTACATCATTGGTGATCAATTGGGTGATTCCACGAGTGTTCGACTTCAGCTCATTCTTCACACTTTGTGGATTATACTAGAAAGTACCTTGAGAACCATTGGCATTATTGGTGGTTTCTCTCGTGCTTGTTAACGGTTTACATCATCGACCGATAATCAAGCGATTTTCTATCATGCTCTCCTTCAACACCTCTATTCGCATGTTAGAATTTGTACTATGATCGGTTGGGTTCAAGACCCCGAACTCATATTACACATGTTCGGGCTGCATGGATTGGTTCGTGATTACATGACCCATTGATGGATGGTTGCGTCCATACCTGAGTCTTCATCGATGGCTGCAACCATACCTTTATCATTATCATGGTCTTATTAATTGGATGGCTACGTCCATACCACATACCTAGTTCGTATGTCTTTTGGATGGCTGCATCCATGCCTAGACTACATGTATTTCACTATCAGAGATATCACTTGTAATTGCGCCTGCAGGTTCTTCCAGATGGTGTTCCAACTCAGTCAGTTTTGTAAAGCATTTCACCCCTCCCACTCTCTCAGGCTTCATACTTTAGGGGGCATTTGTTACACAATAATTTGTCACCGCCTTCACTCCCAGTCCTTCTATTGTGTCATGTGTCCAAGTCAAACATAATCATGTTGAACAAATGCTCTCGTATGTTGCCAATTAACCCACTTTTCCTATGTTATCTACCTCATCGTAGCTATGGACTTAATATACGCGCTGAAGGGCACCCATAAATAATCCAACCGTGCTGCAAGTGCGGAAGTACATCTGATTCCCACGATGGTGCGATTACATCCTCTAGTGCGAGGTTACTTGTAATATCTAGCGATGATATGACTGGCTACACTGCTCACTATCGATGTCAGTGCTAAGGCTCAGTTATGTACCCGCGATGATCCAGATTGGGCGAATTTGTTCCAACAGTCGACCTTCTGGATGACTCCAGACCTGGTTGTTGGCCTAGTTTGTGTCGCCCTTCCTTCCCTAGTATGGTAGTTCCGTCAATTGTGCTACCTTCCTTGGGGATAATCTCTCTCTTCCACCTTTGATGGAGACTCCTTCTCCTATTTAAACACTCGCCTTTGCTATGATCAGCTAGTTGGTAAATTCTTGGATTGAGTAGTGTTGTTAGTGCTTTTGATAGATAGCTAGTGTGAGTGTGAACAAGTGTGAGAGTGTTGATAGCTTGTGGAAGGTTGTGAAGTGCCCTTGATTTGATGTAAAACTTGTGAGTAAGAGAGAAAAACTTTGTATCTTGGGAGATCCATCTTCAAAGAGTGAATGCTTGAAGAACATGCTAGCTAGATCCCTCTGAGAAGGCTTGCGATGTCAAGACTCTGATTGTAAGCTTACTCTTATTTCATTATTAATTCAATCAATGATGTTTTCCTATGTCTTGTATGTAACTTACTTGATAGCTCATGACTTCTTGACTTTGTGAGTGAATAGATCATTGCTGTTTTCCGGTTACGTGCTTTGTTGTATTTCCTTTGCATTGTTTCAGGTTGATCACTTGTTGAGGAGAAGGAAGCAAAAGCTAGAGTAGCGCAACGGAACTCCATTGACCACCAGTTGAGGTAGGCCTACAACTTTGACTATTTAAGGAAAGCTATTGTTGATCTGTCCTTGTTTGTGACTAGACCCACTCTAGGGCTAGAGGGGTTGCCTCTGTCTGCAGAGGGAACACTTTCCTACATCACAGTTCTCCTGAGTTAATTCTTCCAAGTCACTCTTACATTGTGTCAACTATGTTCAAGGGAATTTTAAACCTTAGTTGGCCATCAATAGTCATGTTGACCTTTTTTGTCTCCATCCCTGTATCAGTTGTACTTAGTGACTCTATCTGTTTATCTCATCCCTAAATGTATGTTTTCTGTCGATTGATGGGGAATAAAATAGTGCCTTCCACTAATGGATGTGTTCTAATTGACATCATCTCATTATCTGGGAAGTACAACTAGAAACCAACTAGTGCCTTGGAGCTTGCAGTGATCAGTGATGGGTTTCTTCGTGATTGACAATTGACTTTCATCATTAGCCCGTGATAAATTAAATCTATAAATTTTTGGCATCTATTCACACTTGCTAGATTGTGTTAGGTAACTTGGGTTATGTTTTCATTATTGGTGGGCCCCCTTGCATTTATTAATGATATTCCTCAATGTTTGGTAATCAAATAGTTTCTACCATGTTCGACATTAGCTAACATATTCACATGATGTAGATTCCTACCATCAAGGTTGGGATGAAGACCTTGGGATTGGGAGCATCTCACTCATACATGTTATCCCTCCTAGTATGTGACGAATCTTTCAATAAATTATATATTTTTAAGACTACTCAAGGGCACTCTCATTTGTGTTCAATGTCTCACTTATGTATAATGTGACATAGTTCCACATTGTATTTGATCGTTGCTATGATCTATTTATTGATGACATGGATCTACAGTGTATTCCTTCATGGCCATGTACTAACATTTCATGTCACGGATCCATAGTGTATTGTGTTGGAAAACATGCTTAGTGTTCTCTTCTATCGAGTATGGGTGTCCCTATCATAGGGATGATCTATATGATTTAGTATTGAATGTTTAGCGGATCCTAATTGATCCTTGATCCTTTGCTCCTTCCTTGTGCAACCTCTTCATATTTGTTGTATTATAATGTGTTTAGGCCATTTATGTCTCTTATGATCTCACACATTGGGGATAACCCTATTTCTCACCCTTCAGTTTGGTTGACAAAGCCACCTAAGTTAGCAACCCAAGACACCCACTTCCAACCTTAGGAAATCCATTTTAGGTGCTTCATCGCTCCAATATACCTAGCATAATGTGATGCATCACTTGTTGTCAACCACCAATGAGCAATGGAAATGCTTGTTGGGTAATTTTATTGTGAGATAAATAGTTAGCATTAAACTATCAATCCAAGATTGTACACTTGTGAAGCACACTTGCACAATATATGCTAGGAAATTTACTTTTAATTTCAAAAGGAAATCTAACCTACTGAAAGAAATTGCGAGACTAGAATAAAATCTTAGTTATGAAATGACATCCAAAATTAGCACACACACTTTCTTCTTATAGGAAAGCAAGACATAGTTATTCTAGAAAGGAAATAAAATTTAATCTAGAAAGCAATGAAATTTTATTCTAAGTGAAATGAAAACATAATTTTATTTGATGAAAAATAAATGCAATTATGTTCTATAAAACACATTTTATGATGTAAGATGTTATCACCCAAAAAATGTTCACCTAGCCATTTCCTACTTGGTTGATCGAAATACACCATGTAGGATAAGTTTTACCATGGTAAACCCACTTTCACCATAGGAAATAATTTAGTGAAACATTTTCCTAAATTGTGTCTCATTAAAATCCAAAAAACCCAATGAGAATAATTAAAAAAATAATTACTTGGTTAATATTCTCTACAAATAATTATTAAATCATTATTTGATGATTCTTTTTTATCACTTTTGACTTAATCACATTGGAATAATTAAATAAATCATTATTTATTTATTATTCCTTATCTTCCTTTTTTATATAATCATTAAAACTTTATCTAATAATTATTTCAAATTGATATTTTTCTTAATTCTCACAAACTAATTAATAAATCATTTTTATTTGTTAATTACTTCAACAACTTTCTAAATAAAGAAATTTGACCATTTTGAATATCTTTTCCCTCTCAAAAAAATATAATAAAATATCCACCACAGCTAGATTTTGATTTAGTCAATAATATTTTATTATTTTCTAATTTTCAATCTATTCCAATATTTTTTTATAAATAGAGGGGTTTCTCTCCATTCTTCACCATGACCATTTTCATCGTCTCCATTATCGTCTCATAACATTTGAGCTCCCACTTGAGTTCAAACATCTTTTTTTCATTTTGTTGCCCACTGCATATCACATATTGAGAAAGAGAAGCACATTGTTGAAGCGTAAGGTCGAGAAGGACCCATCCCACTGAGGGGGATCTATAGGCCCAATTTTGTAATCACTCCTCACCAAGTGTTATATTTTCATCATTAATAAAATTGATATTTTACATTCTCCATTGGGTTGTTACAGTTGTATTTATCTTGTTATATGTTTCTATTTGCATACCATATTTTCCTACAGGGTTTTTCTCACATTTTATTACAGATCTAAAGCATAGACACAACCATCTTTTGTTGTTAGGGCTATAAGTCACCTATAACTTAAGTAAGGGATTTGGGTACACTTCTCCAAAAATTTACACTAACAAATTGCGACCCCACTAGCATAGTGATTCAGAACCTTGGTGACTATTGTTTCAACTATTTTCAGTGTTTTTCCATATTTTATCTTTCTCTCAATTTCAATTTTTATATTTCTTCTATTTTCTACAAAATTTTATATTTTTGTTAGGGTTTAACATCTTTCTGTAGGTCACAAGTACCAACCATGCAAGAGATGGCACAATTTGGAGCAGATATGCCAAGCGAAAGAGTCCGGAACGCACCACACTTTTGACCTCTTTTTTGCACTCCCCAATACACTTTTCAGGTTGTTTTCCACATTCGAACGCACTTTTCAAGCCAGAAACTGTGTTCTACATTTTTCCATAAATTTTTTAGTTTTTGTTGAGATTGTTGCCTATGTGTTGGGAAGGAATTTTATTCTTTTATGAGTCACCTCTAGGCTTGGATCCACTGAGTATTTTTCTCATTGAGGAAGGGAAAAAAACCCCTAGGGTTTAGAGTACACCTCTATCATTTAGGAAGAAATTTGTTGAGTTGAGGAGTCTAGTATGCAACATTTTCAGCCAATATTTTTTAGTACTTTTCCCATTGTTTTGCAGTCATTTTAGACAGGTTTTTGCAACACTTCATTCCCTTTACAATCTTGTGTTGTTTGTCCTCTTACGATCCCTTTTTGCATCCTCCCGTTTGTCGCTTATTGTCTACCAATTTCCAGCATTTCCATTTATGTTTTTGTTGGTTCTCTGCATCACTTTTAGTAGATTTTTGCCTTTAGATCCCAACCCCTTAGGCAATAGATCTTTTGGCAATTTCTTTGTGTCTTTGAGTTGCTTGTTTGCAATTAATTTTCTTATTGCTTGATTGCCTTCTTGGGTGGGGGATTGTGTGCCTAAGTTTGTTGTTCATTTTATTGTTCATTTTCAATACCATTTACAGGTTATGTACTTTAGTTTCAACAACATGTGCAACATCAAAACATGCTTAATTAACTCATCCACTTGACACATTTTTCACACACACATGCCCTATGCGGACGTGAGCTTGGCTACAACCGCCAAGCTAAGACTTGAAACACTCAATATTAATAATAAGTTAACTCACGTAGATTAAGCCCACTTAGGCATCAGGGCCATAACAATATTTGTAGTTAGGTGTACGATTAGTGGGATAGGAATCCAATAACACCCATTGATCACTTACATTGAGACATATAAATTTGGCATTTTAGGGAGCTTAAAAGTCTTCACCATCCCACTATTCAAAACTGGAGCACGTCAGAAACTCGATTCAGAGGGGTTTAGGCTAGGTCATGGTGTGAGTGATTCTCCTCAAGGCTACACAACTTGTGGTAGGGAATCTCATATCATGGTTGATCACCAAGAAGATCAAGACTCGGTTGCCCCCATGGGACGAAGGTAACCTTCAGGGCCAATCTTAGGAAAACACCCTATAGGACTAGTTGTGGGTAAGCAATTGGTTCTCTACCCCACCTTTCTCTAGACAAATTTACTTGCGAGGATCAAATTATTTCAAATAAGAAGTCTCTTAGAGAGGCCATCTAAAACAATAGAACTAGGAATTGTTTGAGTATTTAGATCACCTTTAGTCTAGAGGTCATTTTTTCTTTGATATGACATGTTTGCTTGAATTGGAGTAGCATATCATTATAGTTAGTTTACACTTTGAACCACCCCACTAGGTGTTTGCTTCTTATTTTTTGCTCTTTTCTCCTATCATTCCCCCTTAGCCCTTTGATTCATCTTTTTCTTGACATCATTGTGCCCCATGGGCATTTTTCATAGAGACTTCATGGCCTTCACCCCCAGTTTCCTTTACGACATCCTCTCACCCTTTCTTGACAAGTAAGGGTCCATATATCCAATCCTCCATTAAGTCTGCATACAGACTCTAGTTTTTCTTATTCTTCTACTTCTTCCTCAAATTTCGCATCTTCCCAACCCCGCATTCCCACCATGTCAGGGACTAATGTAGGTGGTGGTAATCAAGGTCCTAACCAAGTTAACCCCACAAGTGGAACCTCTTTAGGTATGGCCACTAATCCTCTCTTCCTTCTCTATATGGTTGGTTTGAGCCTCCCTAATTTAATCCATCTCATGTACGATTACCTTCTCCATGACCAAAGTTGACCTCCCATGCCCACCAAACTCCCCTCAAACATGCCCAAGTTCAAAGGTAGTCCTGGAGAAGACCCCACTAAACATGTTTGCTCTTTCCACATGTAGTTTTCATCAAATTCCATACCAAGGACTCCATTCATCTTCATCTCTTCCAACGCACTCTAACTAGAGTTGTTGCCATGTGGCATGTCGACCAACTGCATGCATCTCATTCCACGTTGTGACTCTCACCAAATCCTTCCTTTCATATTTCCAATTACCTCTTCAATATGACCTAGGTACCGAACTTTTAACTGCCTTTCATCAAACTTATGCCACTCGCCTTTCTGACCATGTGCAAGAATGACGTAGAAGCAAAAGCCTTTGTAAATCCCTCGAGTTTGAAGACCATTTCCATATGGATTGGGTTTTGAGAACCCTTTTGGCTCCATAGGTAAATATGTTGCCTCTCACTTTCCACAGACTAGGGAAGAAACTCTCCATATAGTCTTGAAATATGATCTAATATATGCCAAGTCAGGCTATGTTTATATTATCCTTCTTGATCTGCCTCGGCCTGGTGTTGCTAATGCACTAGGGGCATCTCATGTCATTGATGGTATCGTTGGATCTCTTTCCAACCCCCACCCATCACCATATCCTCAAACTCCTATGGGTTATGGTAAACCCCAGGAGGGGACCAGTTCCACTTACACATATCCCCCTCCTGATTGTTCGCATGTCAACTCTTACCAAGGTACAAGCACATCATATTCATTTTCCCATTAAAGTTAGCTGATGCCAAGGCCAACCTTTTCCCAACCTGGTTACCAAAATGTTTCCGTGAATCCTTATTATCCTTATGCACTGCCTAGTGCTCCAGCTCCACCAGTGCCTCAAACGCCCATGCCTCCACCTCCTCTGCCATAGCAGAAACCACCTCCACATAATCAAGTGTATGCTCATCATAGTGCTACCAATCCCCCTAACACCAAGAGAAAGAATAAGGGGAAGAGTAACCAGAATTAGCATCCTGAAGGTAATCAAGGCAACCAAGGTAGACGACCTAATGCCAATAAAGGTGACCAACCTAATCTCGCAACTTAGTAACAGGGTGAACAACCCAAGCAAAACAAGGCTCTTAAAACCTTGTGCTTTTTGTGAGGCTTACTGTTATTATACTCATGAATGTCCCATTTTGCCTTATATGTGTCAGGCATGGGAAGATACAACAACTGGTTTTAGAGGACCATAGCCTATGGCTCCACCTCCTCCTCCCTCTTCTTTGCGGCCGATAGTGCTTACTAATCCATTTCCTCATTAAGGATATGTGGTTGATCAACCCACTGAGAATCCTTAAGCCCCCCAACCTTTGCAATCCAGCAATAGAAGTTACCAGATTCCCATGATGAATTCCGAAGACATCAACCTCCAGACTCGGTCGCCCTAGTATGACAATTAATCCTTCGGATAAGTCAGCGACTGATTCCCAATATAAAATTTCCACTGAGCACCTGTCGTCACCAAATGGTAACCTACATATCCCTAAACCTAAGGTAGAGGTTCACCCTAAGATACCCAAAGGTCCATTATGTCGAAATGTTGGTTCTTATAAAGTCGCCCATACATATAGTATAGTAGATGAATCAGCACAGTCTCTTGTCGCTATGTCAACACTGGAAGTCCTCCAAATGTGCCCATCCCAACATAAAGCTCTATTATCTACTTTGGGCATTGTGGATCCTTCTGATGATTGTTTGATTGTCTTTGATGTCGACAAAGTAGAACATCCTCCCTACCTTCATCCATTGCCTTTCAAATACCAGTCTCTATAAAAAATGCCATTCTCTAATGGTGTATAATGATGAAGATGCCTCTACCTGTGTGATGGCTGCCAGTGTCTTGGAGCAACTCATTTCCCCTGACCTGTCACTATCCACTATCAATCTACGTACTTGGGACAGTCACCCCTCAGAACCCCTTGGTTTATATCACAATTTCTCGATCATTGTTGTTGGAAAGGCAGTCTTGATTGATATCGAAGTCATCGATGCCCCTTTAGATTATAACACCTTGTTGGGTCATAGTTACACATACACCATGTTAGTTATCACATCCTCTTTCTTTCACAAGATGTTCTTCCCTCATAATGGAAAGATAATCACCATCGATTAGTTAACTTACTATGACCCTCAGTATCATACCTCTCCTCATACCACTATTTCATTAATGACTGAAAATAAGACTGCCCCCCCACCTTACCGATGTTTCCCCCAGAGTCTATAAATATTCCGCATTGTTTGGGGCTTATTATAGCCCACCATATACTCCTTCTAAGCCTAACCCTTCCAGTTTTTGCATGCTTCAATTATCATGGGTCATTAGCAAGTGGTCTGGTACGTCTTCCCAACAGCTAGCTCCTCAACAACCCCCTACTCCATAGTCAACTCATCCTTCAGAAACAATTCCTCTGTGACAATTTCCTTTGGCTGGTGTCCCCCCGGGTCGTTTCCAACTGGGAACATTTCCTCCAGGTCTTTCCCACATTGGATTAATTCCTCCAGGTCATTACCCCTTTAGTTAGATATCTTTCTTATTCCGACCACCAAGAATCTTTTCTACTCCTGTAATGGTTATGTTGAGTCTTCCTAACATCAACTTGGGGATACCATTCTGGTACATTGATCCTTCTATAAACACTCCTCCTGACCATCTTAAACCTTACACAGATTTGATTCTGGTTCAACCCATTCCTACCAACCCTTCCTTTGCTTTAGTGTCACAACAACCTCAGTAGGAAGCCACTCTTGTTGTGAAAGCATCTGGTGAGGGGGCCAAAGCCCAGAAAAAGGGAAGCAAAGACAAGCTAACCCAAGTGAATCCCACTCCTCCTAAGACTCCAAAGCCTTCTCCTACATGTGCTTTGTGTGATGTTATTGGGAATGAGACCAATAATTTTCCTAAACTCCCTCATATTAAGAATGTGGTTTTGATACTTTTTCTGACCCTAACATTAATGAGGTCCATGTTATCTTACCTAAGTCTTCCAAGAAGAAAAAACCTTACACGAATCATCCTTGTGCTTTTTGTGATAAGTATGGACATTATTCCCATCACTGTCCCCATCTCAAATACTTTCGTGATACACTTCAAGTGCTTTGCAAGTTATATGCTACTCGTAGTGACTCTACTTCCCCTCTACTAGTGGGTTCTAGCCCGAGTGCTTCACTTGTATAAGAGGTTTCTCAACACACCGTCGTGATTCCCCCTCCAGATGTCAAGATGATAAATAGTTCAACCTCTATTCTCTCTATGTCAAGATGATAGATAGTTCAACCTCCATGGGATCGATGCATTCTAACTCTCTAGGAATTCTATTATGCTTCTTTCAAACCTTCTTTGGAGGACACTTCAGTCTCAACATCGGTAGATGTCACATCTACTAGTAATTCGTCCAACCCCTTTCATGATGCTCATGTGAACCTTGTCTCTCATGACGATGTTTCAGATAGTTCCTCTTCATCATCCCATATTTAATTATGATGAAGACATCATGGAAGCCATCACCACCCCTTATTAACCTTTGGATGATATGCACCATCATGTGTACTTCCTTCCGCAACAAACCCATGATCAATATGTTGTGGAGTCCAAAGACTTCATCCATGGTGAGGACGATTGGTTCAAAAATCCCATTCTTGCACCAGATGATTTAGAAGAAGGTAATATGGCCAACTTTTCTCCTACCATCAAAATTAACATTTCGAATAAACTAGGAGTAGAAAAAAATATCACCTTGGGCGCACAATCTACCCTGGAAGAAATTGAGGATTACACTAAGTTATTCAAAGAATTTTGTGATGTTTTCACCTAGCCCTATTTTGATATGCCTATACTTGATCCCACCATCATTGAACATCATATCGACACATGGCCTGATGCATTCTTATCTGCCATAAGCAAAGGACTATCCATCCTGCCAAGCGCAATGCCATTAAAGCCGAAATCGATAAGCTCAAGTATGTTGGATTTATTTATCCCATTAAGTACACTACATGCGTCTCCAACCTTGTTCCCATTTTCAAAAAATAAAGCACCATTCGTGTGTGCAGGGAATTTCACGATTTAAAAAAAAATTGTCCCAAAGACAACTTCCTCACACCTTTAATCAATAAAATCATTGATGAGTGTGCGGGACACCAAGTCCTCTCTATTACACAGCATTTTGTCACTGTCCCTGTACTCCCCATTCCATGATCCTGGAGGACCTCTACAGTGAACCATACATGCTTTCCCCTTCATGAAGAAACTCCCATTGTGTCCCTCTTCATGAGCAGAACAATTCCCTTTTGCATCATTTCCCAAAAATCTTATGATTTTCCCAGTTTACAAGATCGGCGCTAATGACCAGTATCCTCCTCATGCCGATATGCAGGGATTAAGGTTGTCCCTCATGCTGACCAAAGTAACTGAGCCTTGTTCCAGTCGTGTTGATCCTATTTTTGAAATTTTTTTAAATAAGGAGTCGAAGCTTCCAACTCTATAAGCTTCGTAACAGAAGTCTAGTAAATGGTTGGGCTAGATGGAGTCGAGGATGTCAGTTTGGGCTCTTTTCCCCTATTATGATGGAACTACCTCAAGAGATAAGACCTTCTCCCATGAGAAGAGTAACCATCTCCCATCCATTCACAATATAAACCTCCATTTTTCCCAAGCACAAGCTAGTGTTTAGTATTAAGTGTTAATGTTGGGGTGCTAGAGTTAATTAAGTTTGGAGTAAACAGGAAGTTATTCATAGTTGTAGCTCTCTAGCTGTGTGTGAGGGACAAGTGTGAATTTGATTTAGTGTGAATACTAAAGGGGAGAGCCTTAAAACTATCATTGTTGAGGCCACCATGGAATGCTAACGAAAGTGTGTGGGAACCTGGTTTTTGTCGGAGGAGAACATCAACGTCAAGAAAATGGTTGTAATCTCTTCTTGATTTAATATATATGCAACTATCGATTGATTTCCTACATAATGTGTCATCTCACATGTTTATGGCTTAATGCTTCTTGACTTGTTAAGTAGGTTGAATTACAATTTGTCTATTATCTTTTTTGTTGTTGTTTACTTGTTTCAGGTGTTCGAAGAAGGAAACGGGAGATAGCTGGAGCAAGCAAGCAAAATCATCACCAAACAGGATAAGCATACTAAGAGGTAGGCCCTCTTAATTGGTTCTAACCTAAGGAAATCTTCCATAGAATTTCTTGTTTGTGGCTAGACCCACTATCGGGCTAGAGGAATTGTTTGTGTCCGCACTTAGAAATTTGACTTCACCACAAATTGGCGACTCCACTGGGGAGCCAATCCTATTGTTTGTTTGCTTGTAATTTCATGGTTTTGTGTGAAATTTTGTAGTTTCGTCATTTCCATTTAGTTTTGTTTGCTTTGCTTTTCTTACTGCTCTGGGTTTGAAATTCATAGTAGCAAGTCTGGTCCCAAATTTTGAAATTTTTTATTTTTTTCTTTTCATCCTCGCTCAGCACGCTTATTTCGTTGACAGACATGCCGATCAGCATGATATGCTAAGAAAAAGTCACTTTGAACCCCTTTTGGCACTTGTTTTTAGTTAGGCAGTAGCATTGATGCCTGTAAGTGAAGATTAGGGTTCACCCTAGATCTTTGCCAGTGTGTCTTGCTCTCATGATTTTTTCCTTGTAAGTTGTTTAGGTCGTCTACTCCCTGACTAGAAAGTTGCTTTTCATTTGGTTTATTTGCTTTTTTATTTTCCTTCTTTTCACTTGATCTCTTGGGTCATTGGATGGTTCATGGCCCTAGGGCATCTAGGTTGTCATCTATTCAGTTGATTGTGAACTTAGTGAGTCAAGTTGTTGGTGCATTTACTCCTTTCATTTTGTTTATGGTCCTTCCATGGCTTTGACCTCCATTACACAAGTTTGAAAAGTTTCCTTTGCTTGTCTAAACATCTCTTTTCTGGCATAGATCACATTGCTTGCCTTGTTTTTGGTAAAGTCATTGCATCATTATTCTGAAAGAGATTCTCTTTTCGTGTTTTTCATTTGCTTGAGAGTCAATTGTCCTGAAATTTTTCATTGAAGTGTTTTATGAGAAATTCATTTTTTCATTTCATGAAGAGTACAAAATTATAGTTTGTTGCATCAATATGTTACGGTAGTTAGAACCATTGAAGACTATGATTGCATTTTCATTTGAAAATAAAAATAATTCTCTTTACTCTGAAAGGATTGTTGGAGTGTACTTGTTAGGAAAGTAGGAATTGGAATGTATTTTTCATTAGTTTATTTTCTCGAAAAGTGAAGGAGTGAAAAATCATTTTTCTTTCGGTTGCTTGGTTTTTTGCATTTTATTGTGTGTCCTACCCTCTTTAGTGTAGAAAATGCATCGAATTGAAAGGGTCTTGTCTCATTTAGCTGCATTTAGGATTTTCGAATCACATTGCTAAGGCCTAAAAACCAAGACATAATTCAAGATAAACATTAAAATGAACTCAATTAACCTAAGGTGCACTTGAAACCTAACGATCACATCTAGAAGGTCTATGCTAGAGACGTGTTCAAACGTCTTTAAACCTAGAAGTTGTTCTTAGCTTTGACACTAAACAGCGCTAGTACAGATTTATGCTACCCGTATCGTCGAGTATATAATGGGAGACCCCTATAAGCTACAACCCTTTATCCATAGGAAGCCGAGTCTGTCGCCTTGCAAACGTGATACACTGAACACAGCATTCGGGGAGATTGTCTGCCCATACATCTCAGTTCACGGGAGGTATTCTGCAGTTCACGGTTGCCTGGTAATCCTTTTTACCTAGATCATCCGAAGTAGTCATTTGACCCTTTTGACTCATTAAACTTAAAAGATCATTTGAGCGCTTGTCCTTTTAAGCTCGTTTCCAATAGAAAGTGATAGAGTCATCTTTGCTTCTTTCTCGACTCTTAAAACATGAAAGAGCTCCAGTTTATTTATGCATCTTAAAAAAAATTGTTGCCCACGATCGTATAACATCATGTCAGTCTTTTCTAGACCAAATCGTGAGTTTTCCCTAAAGTACATTTTAAAGCCTTGAAATTTATCTCTCTTTTCTTGTTAACTAAGACAAGGTCATCGTGGTTGAACCATCTGGTTCACCTAGTTCCTCTTCCTCTCCTTCGTCTGAAAGATTGTCTGAGGATCCTTTTCCTGAATTTCCAGAGTCACTTGAGGACCAAGGTGTTGAACTCGAAATCATTCTGAGCATTCAACCTTTGTCATCTTGTCCTCCGCCTACTTCAGATACTGGGTCACCTGCTGATATTGGCCTGGAATCTCCGGAAAATCCCGTCCAGACTCTTGAGAGTTCGTCAACCACTTATGGTCAACTTATACTGGTTATATATCCTCTAAACCCTTTGTTCGAACCTGTTGTGATATCACTACAACGTCTATACAGTCCGTACGATCAGTTGGGTGTTCCTTTGGAATTATCCCCTCGTACATATTCAGTCATTCGTCTGTGTTTGTTCCCAACTATGGAACCTGAAGGCAACACTCCAGTTCCCTCTCTAGATCCATCGGAAGTTTCTACTCCACACAGTGTTGAAGAGGAAGAACATCAATTTCCTCCTGAATTTTTCCATTATACGGGGAGCATTCCCATCAGTGCATATCGGGATTTTCCACCAAATTATGTGACTTTAGCACAATTGGTCTCAGGTACACCTAGTTCCTCATCACTTTATCACAACCTTGTTTGGGCGTCTGGTTCCATGCCTACTACAGGTTCGTACATTGCGAACCCAACCTCCTAACAGGCCGTTACCTCAATCCCAATGCAACCCACCATTCTAAACCCTATTATCTCATTCGTCCCAGTCACCCATCTGGTTCAACCAGCAGTCTCGAAGAATGTTACTTTTAGTTCCTTGATCCCTCCAGTATGTGGACAAGATGTGCCACCGCCTGGGGGGTAGAATTTGATTGTTTCTATGATGTCATGCACAACCAATGTGAGTGGCTCACAAGCTCACATGGTTGGGATGAACCGGCCTTCTTTTGGCGTTATCCAAAACCCTGCTGGTCCTATTGGATCGAGCAATGTCCAGTACCAATAGGTCCAAAATCCTGTTGGTCCATCTGGGTCAAGAAATTTCTAGCATCAGCAGCCTTATGAGGCTCAGATTCAGTACCAAGATCCTTATGTTCCATATGGTTCTCAAGGAATGGTCAATCTACGTTATGTCCTTCAGTCTTGCTAGTATGTGTTAGCTTCCTGCTGCAGCAGGTATTCATTTTTCATGATTGGCATTTCACAGGCCAAATATGTCGTACTTTGCTTGCTGCAATGCTCCATATTTGCTCAAACAGTCTCCAAATGAAGAGGGCTACTTCAAGATTCATTCAATTGCCTTCAAATTTTGTAAAGTTATCCCGGTATCGCTACTGTAGTTAAACGGAGGTCAAAACAGTTTAATCTTGGTCTCCCTAGGTTTAAATTTCATATTTTAGAATATAGAGATTGTAAGTCTGTCCAAACAGTTTAA
>APFE030725715.1:200244-224326 GCA_000404065.3 Pinus taeda
AAGGTTGAATCAAAAGGAGAGAGCCCTCTCCAATTGCAGGTGGGCTAGAACCTGCAATCAGAAGATTGGTTTGTGGTTACCTCGGCTATATCCCTACTAGGAGCATAGGGACAACCTGAATGATAACAATATGTTTAGCCTGGCCCATCCACTTTTCAGGGTGGCTATGGTCAGATACAGATCGGAAATTTCCCGAGAACTATTCAAGTACCCTTGCAGAAGCAAGGATAACCTCTGCAGCAACAAGGGTAACCTTTGTTACAGCAAGGTTCATCCACGTAACAACAGGGGAAGATGATACCGCAGCAAGGACAACTGCAACAACCGCAGGAGCAACCCTTGCAACAGTTGCAGAAAACCATGCAGAAGTATATGCAGTATGCTCCACAAACCTCATAGACTATGTCTTCGCAGGGCCAGCCTCCACAGCTCAGGGACAACCTTTGTAGCTGCAAGGTCAATCCTTGCAGCAGCAAAGCCAACCCGGGTAGTAGCAACCCTTATATACATATCAACAGGGTCAACCCTTGCATGGACAAGGTCATAGTCAATTCCTGTAGCAGCAGGCCCAAAATCCTAATGTCCTGGGGCAACAGGTACATAATCCTTTTGTCCAAGGGAAGCAGGTCCAAAATCCCTGTGTCCAAGGGCAGCAAGTGAAAAATCCTTATGTCCAAGGACAGCAGGTACAAAATCCTCTTGTTCAGGGGTAGCAGGTTCAAAAATCATATGTTTAGGGACAACAGGGTGCAATATCCATATGTCCAAGGTGAACAGGCTCAACAGCCTCTTAGCCTGTATGTTGCTTATCAACAACCTATGGCTGGACAGTTGCAAGGTGTTCAATGTCAAAATCCTCCCTACGACCAAGGTAACCTATAGTGGGGGAAAAACCAAATTTCATATGGCCAGAACCCTCCACTATTGGGCCAAAATCCTTACCAGTAAGGATGGCCACACTAGAGTTTCTAGAAGTGTCTCGACTCACGAATGATCCAATTCTTCATTCGTCGTACTGGCCTCCAATTCCATCCAAGATCCTGAGCAATTTTTTTAAGTTTGATGGAAAGGTGAAAGAAGATTCTCAAGCCCATGTGATGACATATCACCTCTGCTGCTCTTCAGATTCCTATGTTGATGATTCTCTTCGTCTTCGTCTTTTCCAACCAACCCTCATAGATGTTGCAGCCAAGTAGTACATCGAGCTCCCTTGAAGTACTTACCATGACTTCAACTCTTTAGCCATGGCTTTCCTCACGCATTTCCAGTTGCTAGTTCGCTATGAAACTAGCACCTATTTGCTCACATCGCTTAAGCATGATACTGTGACACACATCTCCTATCACATCCATGAATGGAGATGTAGACATCGCCTAATCAAATTTGAGATTGTTGATTAGTTTCTCATCGAATGGTTTACCAAGTCATTCGTCACTCCAATTGCTCGCGATATAGCTATGGGTGGATGCATTTCCAAAGAACAAGCCATTACTCGTGCCCAGTACTTAGATCTCATTTATTCAGTCTTGCACTTTGTATGAGTTACTACCTGATGCTCCACGGCCATCATCTGAACCCACAGCATCGAAGTCACTGGCTACACCTCATGTTGATGTAGTAATTGGTTCAGTGTCCTAAACCCCTGCAAACTTTTCTTCCCAATAGAAGTCGGTCTCGAACACTGCTTCCAATAGTTCCTCCCAGAATCCACTTGGCCCTAGTAAAACCTCAGAGGTCCATGTTGTCTAGTCTACCACAACAGACAAATCCTTGAAAGGTAAGAATAAAGGCAAAGGAAAGGGTAAATTCGATGCCCCAAAATAGTGTCCTCTTAAGTCGTCTGTTGGTGATTCTTCACAACGGAAGCCTAAGTATCTGTGCCTCATTTGCAAGGAGGATCACTGTACTAAGAATTTTCCCCTACGATTTGAAGTTAGTCATTTGCTCAAAGGGACCCCAGTTGACCTGAAAGAGTCGTTTCTATCTCAGCAGACTCAAATGGTAGACAAACCTCAATCATCTGCTTCCTCAGGATCTTAAGTGTTCATGATGATTACGCTTATTAATGTGGCTACTAGATCAAAAGATTATCAAACCCCTGCTCTGACAACCGGTAAAGAGAAAGAGGCTGCCCCTTCTTATTCTGCCCTGAGTTTTGGCCCTCTTCATATCGAGCGCCCTAACCCTTATTCTACCATTTTACCACCTTCTCGAGGTGCGCTAAGGAAGTCCTTGTACAATCCCAATGCTCGAGCCGCTCAGCACCATAATATTGTTGAGGATATGGCTCAGGTGCCATCAGCTATGTCTGCTCACGAGGTACTCCAAAGCTATCCATCTCAACGGAAATCATTGATGTCAGCTATTGGGGGCATTGATCCTACCGATTCCAACTTGATATGTTTTGATCTAAAAAACCATGTTCCACACCTGCCTCATCAGATTTCCTTCCTCATTTAGGTAATCATCAATGAGAAAACCATTCATAGGACTGTCATTAATGAAGGTGCTTCTACCTGCATCATGTCAGTTGTTTGTTGGAAGGCAATTGGTTCTCCTACTTTGAACGAAGCCCCTAACACTTTGGAAGCTTTTGACAGGCACGATTCATGATCCGTCGGTGTCTTACCTAACCTTGCCATTACTTTGGAGGGCAATATAATACACCTCGAGTTAGAGATTGTTGATGCTAATCTCAATTATAATCTTCTACTCGGATGGAGTTGGACCCATGCCATGCATGTTGTAGCCTCCTCCCTATTCTGTGTGATTCGTTTTCCCCATAAAGGGAAGATCGTCACAGTTGACCAATTGTCCTTCTTTGCCTCTTCTACCTCGAATGGCAATGTTTTGTATGTCAAGCACATTGGTGCTCCTTATGAGAGTGTGGGGGCAAGTCTTTTTAAAGATTCTGCCTTGATGGGAATTTTTTCGCTCCCACCTCCTCATGTTGCCTCTATCAACATGATCTCGGTCAAATCTGATCCTTGGGTCATACCTTCACCAGATCTTGTCGATTGCTGGGGCGAGGTTATGCTACTTAGTCCTACTGAAATCAATTACATGGAAATTGTGTCAGCCTCAAGTTTCGTATCCTCTGATTTTCCTGTTTCGAAGACTTCCCTCGACACATGTTCTCAATCCTCGTGGCTCGGTGCTTTGGAATATCATGCTACCTTAGCCAAAAAAATTATTTCTGACAAGAGTATCATGGAGGTAATGTCTCTCGAGGAACCACCTTGGAATGATACTCATCATCATTCCTCATTCCTACCTCGCCCAGCGGTCATGTTTATGTGTCTTATGAAGTTCTCTTCTCCACTGCCTCTTGACATATCAGTTTCGCCTGCCATCATCCAGATCTTTCAACTGAGGGCACCTTTATCTCTTCATGGATTAAGGCATTATCCCCCTCCCAAATTTTTTACCAATTACCCATTATGGCAATGGGGTTGTACTCTGACTCGTAACCCTCCCTTGCCCAGGGGGCATGGGGGTAAAGCCTTATATGACTTCTACTCTATTATTTAGCCGAGTCGATGCTTACTCATCATGTCAATGGTAAAACTCCGGTGGTCATCTATGTTGATTGATTACCCGAGTCCGAGCATGGACTCTCTCAAAAAAAAGTACTATGCTTAGGTCATCTTGCGCAGTTACTTATGTAAATTAGTGTGGCATTCATTTTTGTGCAGTGTGGTTTGGTGTGTTAGTTTTCAAACAGCTTTCCTGTTTACTATGTTTTTCCCTTCTTTGCAGATGTCTATGACTCCTCACATCGGTTTCGTTGATGGTGTTTGTCGTAGTACCCGGAATCTATCCTTTGCAGCATGGGCCATGTATGACCCTCATGGTGAGTTGATTGATCTTCAAGGTATTTGTTTATGTCACACAACTAATAACATTATTGAATGCAGTGCAATCATCGAATTGTTGTCAAAAGCCATCGCTCTTGACATTCGGGAATTGGTTGTCAACCTGGATTCACATCTTGTTGTCCTTCAACTCAACAGGAAATATTCCGTCAAAAACCCTCAAATATTGAGAATGTGTCTACGTATTCATCTACTGGAAAGAAATTTTGATTACATTACATATCATCATATTCCTAGACGCATGAATATATTGACAGATGCATTAGCTAATTATGTGTTGGATAGACATTTACGAAACATGTGAAAAGCCAAAAAAAAAAAATTGTACCATAGTAAGCAAGAAAATGCAACATATATAGATATGGTTATAATGTTTGATACATCAAAACCCCAAAAAATAATATGTGTGTCCAAATAAAACTGGTGGCTCGCGGCCTCATATATATGTAGCACGCAGGCTTCAAAAGTGTAAATGTTGGACCTAGGAACTAATCAGCATGGTGATCGTGGTAACATGACACTGCTCATGCAACACGAGCCAGCAATTGATGGATCTGATTTGATACCCCCACCGTATGACTCTGGTACTTGTGTGGGATGTCTCGCATCTGGGTATACTCTAGGATACCACGAGTCAACCCCTCAAGGTTCCTCACAATCTCCTCCTCATTGTCACTCCCCTCCTGATAAGGAGCAACATCAAACTAGCAAGCGATACGCCTGGCTATTGGGGACATCCTAGCAGGATGCTCTGGTCCAACATCTACATTGATAAAACAAAATTTTATAAACACATATATATCAAAAACAATTTAAAAATCAAAAAATTAAAAATTGATTTTTACCTTCATCGTCGAAATCCTCCCCATCTGGCAGTGGCATGCCCGGATCTTCGCAGAATTCGGTATTGTTGTATGGCCAATCCTCCACTATGATCAGCTGTCATCATAGCCATGAAAAGAAGGTGGGCCTGTAGGACATATGCTAGCCCCCTATGATCCTAGGAATCAAACGACTCCAACAGACCATCCATGGGTCTTGTGGCATCGGCGGATCTACCTCAGTCAGTTGGTGTTGGAACATCAAAACTCGCTCTAAGAAGAAGGTCACTAATATAGATCTGAAGCAAAATTGCTTCAAATTCCCTATCTTAGCTTTTGTCAGCTGACATTTCATGTTGATCTTCATGGCTTCCGCCCAATCAAAGATTGTCGGTGCTATACAGTCGATAGCATATAGAAATTTTGACTCGTTAGTCTCGTGCTCTGCTTAGAACCCAGTGACTCTACTGATAGTCAACAGTAGCACTCTCAGTGTCAGATCTCGCATAGTGGCAATCTCAATCTTGCCGCTCTTGGATTTGAGGGCTTCTAAGTAATGTTCGGCAAGTAGCATGGATATGCTTGCCCCAAACGATCATGACCCATATAGGTTGACTGGTTCTCCTCTCCAAGACAGTCCTGTGATGAAGTAGATGTCTGAGGTTTCTAACTCAAGCTCTTGGTCACCAATGAGGAATATTTCCCGATTTATGTCCCAGAGACTAATCAGGTATCGAAGCAGCTCAGGTTGAGCCTACATCCCTAGTGTGAGAAAGAACTTGAGGAGCCCACAGTTCCTCAATGCGTCCAAGAAATTTGGATCATTCATTGCCTAGGAGTCCACATCTTCGTGCTCATGTTCTTTCCAGTCTACCATTTTCGACAATTCTTTCCTGCAAAAACCATGTATTCAAGTCAATAATCAGTTTTGGCAAGTGAAACTTGGATTCAAATAGTGGATTTGAGAGGAAAATGGCTTTTTCTTTGTTCACGGCGTTGGTGCGCCTGTTTTAAAAACAGTTGTGTCGATGACGCGGTTGGGTGTTTTAACAACCCTCGGCTTGTGTGATTCCATGCCCGGAAATCACGTCGACCAAGGACATATTTTTCTTGCCAAAACCTCCCTCAAAAATCCAAAAAATGGATAAAAACATGAACAAATAGTATGGAAATGGAGCTTAGGGACATGGCTCTTACCTGCAGCTAGCGGCTCGGCGAATGACCTCCCGAATCTCTCGCAATCTTCTCTAGAAAAATTAGGGCAAAAGAGGGTAAAAAGTTTTCACAGCAAGGTAAAATGGTAAATGATAAAAAAAAAATTACTTTTCTCTCCTTTTATTCAGTTTTTCTTGAAATATTAGGGTTTTTAATTTTTCTTGACCTATTTTGCCTCAAGAATTGGATAATGCACTTTACCTTTTTTGCACAACAATAGGTGATGGATGTTCGACGATGGTGTTGAGTCACGTTTCAACTCTTTTCTAGATTCATAAAACTCAAATGAAAAGATTGTCGAGTATTTTCCCTTTTTACTCGTAAAAAAGAATAAAATGTGGGGTCCACTTTCAAGCTCTTTTCTGACCCTTTAAACACGAAAATATAGTCGAGCCCTTATCGTTTCAAACTCATTAACAGATGTGAAACATCGTACGCCTAGTATACATTTACCCCTTTTTCAGACTAGGATGAACTATTTACAAAAAAGGTACTCCTTGACTAAAATGGTAAAGCGGTTCTCTCCAATATTGTTTCCTCGAGAGACACAAATGTACGAAAAGGGACCATGTGGATTTTTCTTTTCCATGTCTTTTTCAAAATATAACATGAAAAAGATACCAAGTTGCACCTTTGTCGAACTCGTTAAAATATTAAACGACATTGAATTCGTCACGATGACAAACATGAGCTTCTCCTTCCTAGGGCTCGTTAAACTCACTAGGTCGGATTCGTCCAAAGATGAAATTACAATGCAAGCATATGTTATCCCCTTCAAGCTTGTGATTTAAAAATAATTGGGATACCTACCAGAAATGGTGTGGGGAAATTTAGAAATCTAATCAATTGTGTCGGTAGCTCACTCTTGAACATGACACTTTCTGCTTCGTGTCTGGATGGGATATCCTCCTTTTTATCGTTGACCTTCTTGGGTTGGGCCATTCATTTTTTCCTTCCATTTGATCTCTACCACATTGTCATGACCACCGATCCTATGGATCCAAAAGCTGCCAAACTTCTAGTCGTGTCGCTGATATGTTCAAGAGTTGTCCTTCTGCAGTTACACTTACCCCTGATTCTTTGTATCATCCAAAATCATTTTGCATCCCTTTTCCTCGTGTCAATGATGTGGGATACAACATGGCCCTCCTTCAACACGGTCACTTCCTGTCGACTTTAGCTCACTATCCAGGAAGTTGACCGAGAGACTCCCTTCTAGTACCTTAGAGCTTGCATGCCCTAATGGCAAGGTCTTCGCACTCGACAACAAGTTCACATCATTGGCTTTCGATTGGGTGATTTCACGAGTGTTCGACTACAGTTCCTTTATTCACATTCTGTGAATTGTGCTAATAGTACCTTGAGGACCATTGTCATTATTGGTGGTTTCTCTCGCGCTTGTTAGCAGTTTACATCATCGACTGGTAATCAAGTGATTTTCTAGCATTTTCAACGTCAACACATCTATTTGCATGTTAGAATGTGTACTTTGATCGGGTGGTGTTGGAGCACAAGACCCTGGGCTCTGATTACAAAAGTCTAGGTTGCAAGGCGGTGTGACATGATTATGTTGATATACATGTCTCTCTCATATGGATGGTTGCGACCATACCATGAGTTGTCATATGTGTTCCTTCTCATTATTGGATGGCTACGACCATGCCTTGGTTTCGATATGATCCTCTTTAATGGATGGTTGCGCCCATGCCTAGATCCATTTACATGATCATTCTCTAGATGGCTACATCCATCCCATGATTCATGAATCATTTGACAGACTTTTCAATTATGTATATGTATTTGTACTTTCTTGCAGGTTTTTTGACAATAGATTATGATTCCCCACACTTATTCATAAAGCATTTCATTCCTCACTTGAGTTCGGCCTTCATGCTTTAGAGGGCATCTTTTACACAACATTTTGTCACTTTCCCTGTACTCCCCATTCCATGATCTTGGAGGACCTATACAGTGAACCCTACATGATTTCCCTTCATGAAGAAACTCCCATTATGTCCCTCTTCATGAGCAGAACAATTCCCTTTTGCATCATTTCCCAAAAATCTTTTGTTTTTCCAAGTTTACAAGACCGGCGCTAATGACCAGTGTCCTCGTGCCGGTATGCAGGGATTAACACTATCCCTCGTGCCAGTATGCAGGGATTAACACTATCCCTCGTGCCGACAGGAGCGACTAATCCTTGTTCCAGTTGCGTCGATCCTCTTTTGGAAAGTTTTTTAAATAAGGAGGTGAAGCTTCCAGCTCTAGAAGCTTCGTAACAGAAGTCTGGAAAATGGTTGGGCCGGATGGAGTCGAGGATGTCAGTTTGAGCTCCTTTCCCCTATTAGGATGGAACTACCTCAAGAGATAAGACCTTCTCCCATGAGAAGAGGAACCATCTCCCATCCATTCATGCTATATAAACCTCCCTTTTTCCCAAGCACAAGCTAGTGTTTAGTGTTAAGTGTTAATGTTGGGGTGTTAGAGTTAATTAAGTTTGGAGTAATCATGAAGTTGTTCATAGTTGTAGCTCTCTAGTTGTGTGTGAGGGAGAAGTTTGAATTTGGTTTAGTGTGAAGACTAAAGGGAAAAGCCTTAAAACTATCATTGTTGAGGCCACCATGGAATGCTAATGGAAGTGCATGGGAATGTGGTTTTTGTCGGAGGAGAACATCAACGTCAAGGAAATGGTTGTAATCCCTTCTTGATTTAATATATATGCAACTATCGATTGATTTCCTACATAATGTGTCATCTCACATGTTTATGGCTTAATGCTTCTTGACTTGTTAAGTAGGTTGAATTACAATTTGTCTATTATCACGGTTGTTGTTTGTTGTTGTTTACTTGTTTCAGGTGTTCAAAGAAGGAAACGAGAGATAGTTGGAGCAAGCAAGCAAAATCATCACCAAACAAGATAAGCGTACTAAGAGGTAGGCCCTCTTAATTGGTTCTAACCTAAGGAAATCTTCCATAGAATGTCTTGTTTGTCGCTAGACCCGCTATCGAGCTAGAGGAATTGTTTGTGTCTACACTTAGAATTTTACTTCACACACTCTCCTTTATAGATGCATTCTCAGGGTACAACCAAATACGTATACACTTTGTCGATCAACTTAAAACTAATTTTAATAGTCTATGGGGAAATTTTGCTTATAGGGTCATGCCTTTCAGTCTAAAGAACATTGGGGCCACTTTTCAGCCTACCATGTCCTATTGTTTTCACAACTTAACTCACATTATTCTTGCATATCTCGACGATCTCTCTGCTCATTCCAAACTTCAATCGTGACTCCTTGATGATTTGCACAACATCTTCTTACGATGTCACAAGTATAACATTCGCCTCAATCCCCCTAAGTGTGTCTTTTGTGTTCCTTTCGGATGACCTTTGGGATTCATTGTATCCAAAGTTTGTATCACTCTTGACCCTCTCAAATTTCAAGCCATTCTTGAACTTCCTCCTCCTCCCACCCTTCGCTAGTTGTAGATCCCCCAAGGCAAAGCTAACTGTCTTGATCGATTTTTTCCTAACTATGCCTCCACTACTCATGGGTTTCTCAAACTCCTTCAATCTAATATTCCATTCATTCGGGATAACCAAGCTCAACATTCCTTTGATGCCCTTAAACTTTCCCTCACTTTCACTCCCTTGATCAACCCACCTAACTTTGAGAGGGATTTCATCTTGTATGTCTTAGGTTCAACTTTTAGGGTATTAATATAGGAAGATGGAATTAAAATGAGCATGTCATTTATTATGTTAGTAAGAACCTTAATGGACCCCCTGTGTCGTATTCCCACAAGGAAAAGTTGGCCCTGACTATCATATTCTCTGTCAAGAAACTTTTTCATTATATCCTTACGTGTACCACCAAGGTTGTGACTAATTCCAAGTCGATGGCCTACATGTCGAGTTGGCGAATCCTCAATGGGAAGTATACATGTTGGATCATTATCCTTTAGGAATTTGATTTTGATTTTGTCACGCCCAAGAGTAAGAAAGGTTTAGCCTTTGCTAAATTCATCTCTGACTTTCCAACTGGTGCACAAAATCCGCCTATAAATGATGACGTTCCAAATGAATATTTGTTCGCTATGACCTTCGATGATCCTTGGTATGGAAACATCCTCACCTATTTGCGAACCCAAAAATTTCCTCCCCATATTACTTGTGATTATCAACAATGTGTTCAACATCAAGTTCCTCGCTACCTCCTCATAGGTGATGATCTTTATTGTTGCAACGTCAATATTGTCCTTCATCATTGTCTCACCCATGCTGAAGCTGAACAAGTGCTAAATTCCCTTAATGGTGATGCTTGCAGTGGTCATCTCTCTCAAATGGTAACTTCCTAGAAATTCATACATCCCAGATACTCTTGGCCTTCTCTCTTTAGCGAGTGCATTGAGGCAGTTAAACATTGTCCCAACTACCAACAATAAACCCCAAAGGCATGAGCTCTACTTGATCCCCTCCATATTGTCATCGCAATTGGTCCTTTATGCAAATAGGCCATTTTTTTTATGGAGTGTCAACCCCCATCTGCTAATAATTATAAGTATATTCTCATGGTAGTCTACTGTTTCACCAAATGGGTTAAAGCTATGCCCACTTTCAATAACACCGCAGCTACTACAGCCTTATTCTTATTTAACCATGTCATTGCTCAATTCATGGTTTCGAAACAATTGATTTCCGACCATCATCGACACTTTGAAAATGAGATATGGTGTGCATTATCCTCATTTTGGGTTTTGAACGCATGTTGACCACTAGAGTGGAACCTGAGGATTATCTGAAGACTCCATGCCCAAGGATGTACCAAAAAATGATTGTACTGTGAACCATCATCATATTACCAGAGTTTTTAAACTCTACTTCTTATTCTTATCATTTTTTGTTGTACCCAAATTCCAAAAGCCCTACGGGGAACTGTAAAAAGTGATACTAGTATGAGGAGTCGAGTCATGTAACAGGCCTAGGTAGCCTAAGACCTTATCATCAATCGAGATTACTCTGGGAGGCTTTTTATCATCTCCTTATGAGGACTTGATAATTAATTTAGTTTTTTCCACCAAATATACGCCAAAGCCGAAGTATGGATTGATGGTGAGGACTTGGGTGAGTCCTAATGTCTAGGTTCATTTGTATATTACCATACTAGATCACACAAAAAAATTAGTGGAATTTAGTTAGGTCTAGGGGGTCATTTTTTAATTTTTTTAATTTCACACACGGTGGAAATTGGAATAAAAATTGTGTATGAAATGAAATAAGTGATGTCTAGAGAAATTGTATGGGGTACGAGTCACAAAAATTACATCTATCACCCTCAAATTTCTACTAAGACACACTTTGAGGGGTTAAAAATGTGTTCTAGACCCTGAAAACCGACTTTTACTAAGTTTAGTTGAAAAAGTGGCAATAAATTAGGCCAACAATTAAATAAATGGAGAAAAAAAATATCCACACATGCTAAATGAGGTGAAAAATCATGGAGGAGTTAAAGTGAAGTCCCAAGGTGATGTGGAGTCCTAAATCAAGGAAAGTACATTTGCTCACGGAAATCAAATTTCTGGCAATAAATGAGGAAGTTGCTTACTTGGAAAATTCGAATCTGTGGAATTACTACACATTTGGGAGGATTTGGGAGAAATTTTGGTGGAGATTTTTGTGGGAAATTGTCCCCACGTTGGTTCCCACCCATATACACTTGTCATTTCATTATGGAATTTGATTTTTCTTGAGGGATTCTTGATGCCACTTAGGAAATTCAAATTTGCATGAAGGTGCTTTGGGATTGTCACCCATTTGCTTTGGGATTGTCACCATTTGTCTTGATTCACTCCCAAGCTCCTATATAATAAGATCTTTGTTCTCTCACTATGTAATTGAGAATACAAGCTATTGTGCTTAAGGATACTCTTTTGGATTGTACATTGTTTGCAAATTAATACAAAAGACTCTCGGGTTACATTTGAAGTGTTCTTTTCCTTGTGTAGGGTAACTTCTTGATGTTCTTGCTCTTATATTTATATTTTCTTCGTTATGTTATTATTTCCATGATGCTTTTTCAAGTTATGTTGATATGTAGTTATCTAAAATTAGCATAAGGATTATTTACTAGCTCTAGATTGAAAAATATTTTAGTAGATGTCAAATATATCTCTAGAATTTTCTCTTCGTTGCATTTAATTAAGCCCATGTGGATCTAATATGTTCATGTGAATTTGTGTAGAAATTTTTTCTTTTATCAAGCTTCAAGTGTGAGGGGAAGTTCTCCGGCGAACCAACCCACTCTTTAAATATTCAAGGAGAACCCACATTTGTCAATTGCCAAAGTTTTATCATTCGAATTTGTCTTGTAGAGATTTATTTTGAGTTTTGGGCTCCTATCACTTACATCATAATTCAATATTTATTTCTCAAATATTGTGCTTCAATTGCTTATAACTTGTTATTTTAAGAGCTAATTCAAGTTTAGGCAAACAAGAGAGTTTACTCATACTCTTTGGCTTAGCCTTTTGTAGATTATACAGTACACATACTTTGTAATTTTATTGAGCTAATACTTGGTTTATTTTGCAACTTTCTCTACCTTGTGTCTTGTGACATCTTGCACGATTTGTCTTTGAAACTATTAACAAGTGTGTGCAAGACCTTGGGCTCTCAAATCAATATCATTCCTCTCTCTTGGCCATGGGAAAAAAGAGGCTTAGCCTCTCTTCTCTTCTTGTAAAAATATAAATTTTCTTGTGCCTTTCTTTGACCTTAGTTTCAGAAATAACTCATCAAAGAAAAATATATAGCTTAAAGGCTTCATTGTAAAAGACTTTCCTTGAGTTTGGAGGAGGCTTCATGGTCTCTTTCCTCTAGTAAATTAAATAAAATTTCTGAATTTGGAAGCGTGGGTTCTACCCATTGGCATCCCCTTCTCTCCACTTTGGGAGATGACTTGTGGTTGACTTGTTGATTCTTGCATTTCATTTCTCTTACATGCATGCTATAATTTGATAATTAACACAACATACAATCTCATTTACTTTGCTAAAGTCACTATTATTTTGCTTGCACTATTTGCATCAATTGCTACAAGTTACAATCTACAATTTTTATTTCATAGAAATTTATTTTCATGCAAGCAATCTCTTTAACATGATATATTTAGCTTGAGCATTGTATAAAGTCCACTTATGCCTCATTACATTGCGACAAATTCACATCTTAAGTTTTGATGCATATTGTATTTGGGAAATTTCACTTTACAAGGCAAACATTTACTTTATGTCAAGCAAATCTCTCAAGTTGAAGTTTCTTTCTTTATTTTGCAAAGCTAATTGAGTACAATCTTGAATTTATTTTTCACAAGAATTGCCATTTACTTTACATGCATGTCAATTTCTCATTTTGCTTTGGCTATATCACAAATTTATCACAAGGCAAAGCAAATACCTTTCACAATCTCACATGCTTATGCAATCTTGTGTTTAAAGCATCTTCATCATTTACTTAAATTTTGCAAACTTACTTGCACCTCATAGTAGGCATCTTAACTTAGTTTCACATTTAAAATCAACCTCCAAGCATAAGCTTGGTTGATATAAATCATAGGGAAAAAATACTTTCTTGGAAAGTTCTTTCATTTGGTACGAAGTAAGGTAAAAGCATTGTGACCCTGCAATTATGAAGGTGGTTTGTCCCCTTGTAGGAACGAAGGCACACACTATCTCATAAGACTTAAGGGAAGGGTATCGTTAATGACACCTTTGTGCCCTCACCCCCTCTTTCTCATATTCACCCCTATTTTTACCCTTTGGTAAGAGCTCAATAGGAAGACTTATCACCTTGATTAGGCATTTTAGATTAAAAATAACCAAGATAATTGCATTCAAATTTAGTATAGGTGCATTTCATTCTAATACATCTCATGATTTTACTTGCAATTGACCATTTTAATTGTCATTATTGAATTGATTACTTTGTTTTGGCAGGAATTGTTTCATCTATATTCTTCAAGTAGAATACTAATTGTTTTCCTTTTGCAAGATATCCTTGTATGCTTTGATTTATCAATTGACCATATATATTTTAAAGCATCTGCATATCTTGGATCATTGTGCTAACATTTTCTTGTTTCACTTTCAAGGTTACTTGTGATTTTATTTCAAAGCATTCCATTTATATTAAGCAATTATCTTTCATTTTCTTAGCGATACTTTAAAAAGGCATTGGTCTTTCATATGCTTATTCTTATCTCATGTGTCGATGGTTGTTGATGGTTATTTCATTTCATATTGTTCACATCACATTTGCTTATAATCTTAATAAAGTAATCCATTTCACTTTAACATTCTCCTAGAAACCTCACATATTTAACTTAGTTTTCTTTAGGGACCACCCCCCATAGCTAACCTAGGAGATAGCTTAAAAAAAGAGAGTTGGGAATAGCTAACAACCCCTTCTCTTAGTTCTTTGCCACCAACCACACCATGGGGGGTTAAATGATTTTCTCACTAACTGTAGGTAGGTGTAGACAGCAAGGTTTGCATCTTTTGGAATCGTTATCAGGGACAAGTCTTCTTGTACTTGGGAAATCGACTAATTTTTGGTTTTGGCATATTGAACTTTAGGATTAGATTCTTGCTCAAGTGGCGACTCCATTGAAATCAAATTTTGCAATAGTTTCTACTATAAGAAATCCAAGTGGTCTAGTTAGCCTCACTCTTAAGCCTGGAAGGCTTTTCAAAGAGAGGTTAAATAGATTATCTCATAGTATAAGTCTTGTTGATCTTGGGCAAGAGACTATTTTTGATGTTCAATTGCTTTTTCAACAATAATTAAGGCCTAGAATCATGAATGACCATTTTTATCCTTGTAATTTTACTAGAATAAATGGCTATCCTCACAATATCCTTGACAAGGCTATTGAAAAGTTTTCTTCTTTTCAAGGTAACAATGCCATTAGTGTTGCATCACATGTCAAGAATTTCAATGTTTAGATTTTCAAGTGGTGTAACACTGTTAACTATGAGGATGTGAAGATGATACTTTTTTTTCTCTCTTTAGAAGAGGATTCTCTTGATTGGATCATTAGGCAACCTGCTAACTCATATAACTCCTTACAATCCATAATAAATGATTTTTTGGAAAATTTTCGAGAGAAAAAAAGAAAAAGAAAATAGTCACTTGAAACCATGGAGGAGATTAACAAGAGATTTAATGTATTGGTGAAAATCATGCCTGCTACTGTTAAACATCTTGATGAATTTCTTTTGTGCTCATATTTGGATTTTTTTGTGCTGAGACAGCTTATGAGTTGAGGATGGAAAGGGATAGAAAGAAATAAGTAAAATCTAAAATTCTTGGTTTTAATAGAGGGCCATCAAAATCTAATGATTCCAAAGGCAAGGCCAAGGAAGAGACTACACAGGATCCCATCAAGGAGTTAACTCATCAAGAGCATGGAAGCAAATCACACTAAAGAAATGCAAGCCATGCAAAATAGGATGGTGAACATGGAAAGATCTCAAGTACAAATATTTCAACCTAGGGAAAATGATAGATGGCAAAAGAATAAAGGCCCTTCACAAGATTATAGGCCTCCAAATCCATTGGAATCCACAGACATGGTAGATCAAATTCCCCCTGTTTGTAGGCCACGTGATGAGTTTCATGAGGATGCCACATGCCCATATGTGGAGAGAATCATGGAAAGTGGCATGTTAGGATATGAACATGTAGGAACAAGTGGTCAAATCAATATGTTCTCCATGGAGGATCAAGTATACACCATTGAAAGAAATCAAGAGATTGACCATAGGCTTAATAATCTTGGGGTTGACAAAATGATTGTAAATTTTGACAAAGTCACTAAGAATTTTGGGGAAAAGCCTACATCTAGACAGATTCTTGCTATGGAAAAACACAAAGAGATGACTTATCAGAGAAGGGATATTCAAAATCGAAATAATCACATGATTTTTTCTCCTCCTACTTCAGAATAAAATTTTGACTTGGGAAATCGGGTGAATAATGCAAAGGTTTCTATCCCAGTAACAAAGATTTTAAAGATACCATCTCAAAGGTCAAAGTTACTAAGTGTCATTGAAGCTACTCAAAGTGAATAAAAGCCTAATGATGAACTAGAAGATGAAGAAATTATATTTAATAGTATGAATTGTTATGTGGGGAACAAAGATAATTTACCATTTTATGTTTATTTGATACTGAATGACCGTCTTTTACATAACTGCATGAATTATTCACGGGCTTAATCAAAAGTCATGACCAAGAAATTCATGGAGCAATTGAATTTAAGGGTATATAGGCCCTATCACAACATATGTTCAATGAAATCTAAAATAATTGAAGTGTGTCGGATAATTAAAGATTTATATATTTTCCTAGCTGCATACCCAAATAGATTAATGACTATGGATATTGTTGTGATAAACGTTCCTGATTCGTGGGGAATGCTCCAATTGAGAAAATGGGCATCATATTTAGGTGGTAGCCTTCAAATGGACCTATCATATGCCACCATCCTCATGCCAGATAATACCTTTGTCAAACTTGATCGAGAGTTAGAGAAAATATATCATGTTGAGAATCCAAGGAAACCCAACAATGAGATTATATATGGGTCATACAAGCCAGGAAGTGTTAAAGTGTTGACAAATTTTCTTCACCCCCTAACAGAACATATTCAAATGAAGAATTTAGGCATAGCTCAAAACTCTTGGGTACTTCAAATCTTCCATCAAAACATTTCCAAGACAAGGCAGTAGGATTAACAGTAATTACATCATCATCATCATCACAACTCACCAAGAAGAAAAAAAAATGTGAAAAAAAAAAGGATATGAAAAACGAATCACCAGTTTGGAGCAGCATCAAGCCTCAACACATCAATAGTGAAAAAAGGAAAAGGAAGAGGATTGGTATATTTGATGGCCACAAACAGGTTAACATTGGGGCATCATAGACCCAAGATAGCAAGAATCGGACAAGGCACATCAACCTATCCATTTTCCTATGAGTAGGCAAGTTCTCAAGATGGATTTCACTGAAGACATCCGATGCCATGAGCCATCTTTTTGTATCATATTTCTAACCTTATCCCTTGTCATTTTGGTTAAGTAGTTTTATTTCATGAATAAATTCTCATTTAGGCTCTTAGAATAAATTTTTGTTTCTTCATTGTTTGTACTTGATTTCGTTTGATGATGTTTTGAATGGATACTGTTGATATATGTGTTTTGCTAATGGATGCAGATTCCAGGTTCTTGCACACTATCACTTCATATCTAGCATACTTCCCCATGTGGAGCCAAATGTTGACCATTGGAGTGGCACCTGAGGATTATCTGAAGACACCATGCCCAAGGATGTACCAAAGAATGATTGTGCCATCATTGATCATCATATTAGCAGAATTTGTAAACTCTACTTCTTCTTCTTATCATTTTGTGTTGTATCAAGATTCCACAAGCCCCTCGGGGAATTCTAAAAAGTGATACTAGTATGAGGATTCGAGTCATGTAAGAAGCATGGGTAGACTGGGAACTTATCATCAATAGTTTATTACTCTAGGAATTTGTTTTCACTTGGTTAACTATCATCTTCTTACGAGGATTTAATAATTAATTGAGTTTTTTCCTCCAAATACACCCCAAATCTGGAGTGCATCTTGATGGTGATGCCTTGGGTGAGTGATGTTTAGAGAATTTGTATGGGGTATGAATAATAAAAATTGCACATCTCACCCTCAAATTTCTAATAAGACACACTTTCAAAAGTTAAAAATGTGTTCTAGACCCTTAAAACCCACTTTTCCTAAGTTTAGTTAAAAAAAGGTGCCAAAAAATTAAGCCAACAATTAAATAAATGGAGAAAAACAAATATCCACACATGTTAAATGATATGGAAATGAGGTGGAAAATCATGGAAAAGTTAAAGTGAAGTCCTAAGGTGATGTGGACTCCAAAAATCAAGGAAAGGACATGTGCTCAAGGAAATCGAATTTCTGGCAATAAATTAGGAGAGTTTACTGATACTCTTTGGCTTAGCCTTTTGTAGATTATATTGTACACATACTTTGTAATTTTATTGAGCTAATACTTCGTTTGTTTGCATCTTTCTATAACTTGTGTCTTGTGACAGCTTGCAGGATTTGTCTTTGAAACAATTAACAAATGATGTGCACAGAATCCTTTCTACAGACAGAAACGATCCCTCTAGTCCTATGGGAGGATCTAGCAACAATCAAATACAAATATGTGCAAACTTTGCTAGTTTATACCAGAAAACACAAAGGAGGATAGATTACCTACCTCACTCTGATGCGAACATCCATTGATGTCATCCTTGATTCTTCCACTAACAATCTCAATCTCCTCTTCGTCGTTATGAATGAATACCTGCAAGGAAAATCACATGGCGATAGCAAAAACATACATAGCAAAAGCCATTATGATATAAACCTGTTGACGGTGCTGGACCCATCAATATGTCAGGGGATCTCCCCAGCAAGAAGTCCCAATTACACCTCATACCATTTAGTGTAGGAGTCCCAGTAATGGGTTGTACGGTAATGCTTTAACAACGATTTCACACAAAGGAAAGTAAGATGTCCCTATTGGTAGCAAGGGTGTGACAGCTGCAGCGAGAGAAGGAAGGTGCATGAATGATTTGAACACACAGGGAGTGGGGTGAATGCGCCCTTGGAAACCTGTGATAGCACGCGACTTGGAAGGGAACACATGAGCGAAGATGCATCACAAACTGGAAAGCAAGTTAGATAAATATCCAAAGTGATGGTTAAACCAATCAACACATTTCAGTTAGATTCATGCACACTTATACAGAATAGTCCATACATGCATGCATAAGAAAACAGATACTTATACCATTTAGAGTAAACAATATAGTTGGAATACAATATGACATATGCATGAAACGTGATGGCTCTATTATATTAAGAAGTGTAGGTTCCAGTCATACAATACATCCATGTCCAACCAATATTTTTGACAGTGGAATGTTACAGCTACAATGTCCTGCTCCTCCAAAGAGATATACTAGCTCTGCGGAGTGGAGAAGCCAATGCGTGTTACAATATTGTCCAAGCTCTCTCTAAGATAGTCTTATCGAAAGCTTGGCTGACCAAAAGCCTCTACAATGAGTTATGAGGGACTATTTATAGCAAAGGGTGGGGTGGCCCTTGACATTCCCCTTTGTGATAGTTCATCTACCCTCATGACTCTTCATCTACTCTATGACTGTCACATCCACTATCTACACTTGAACTTATACTTGACAAGACGTTACATACAATCTGCACATGTAGCCATGTGAGACAAAATGGCTTGAGCAAGCCATGCAAGACATCACTAACACTCAAACTGTTGTGGTGAGACCAACTCTTTAACATCATTGTGATGGTCAATGGTGGCGAACTAATGCCAAGCTTGTTCATCTGTGATGGTGTCCGTGCACTTCAATGGTGACATCTTGCTGAAGCAAACTATTGCCTTAGTTGCATCTGGGTATACTGATATGGCTCCTCCATCCAACTCGTCTAATAGCATGTGCATGGTTGTCCTAGGTGCAATCGTACAAGAAACATGTTGATGCATAGTGTATGCGCTGATCTCCATGCATGTGCTGGTGGTTGTTGTTGGTGTCCAGGTATGAACAATTTATCCACCACTTTTCCTACATTAATGTATCAATCTGGGTGCATATTCTTTTCAAGACAACACGCAAGGTATATGCAGGGGCAAGGTTATATTATGTCATTGACCAAGGGTTTGTAATTACCAATCAAAGCATTGCTAAAATAGAAATAAAACTCAACTGCGGAACTTAAAAAGGTATTCACGGTTATCTAAGGAATTTGTGACAGCAAGCAAGAAATAAACACAACAATGAACAATACACACAAAACAAGGAAACATGCAGCACCTGATTAGAAGAGTGGGCCCAACTCTCTAATCAGGGTTGCGTTACTCACAGTGAACGATAGATCAGCAAAAAGATTTGTATCTTATTAATCTGAATAATGTTGTTACAATACAATGCAGGGTCTGACTAACCCTTGATACAGGAATAACCCGTCCTTTATACAGTACAAAGGAGAATAACATCTCTCCCCGAAACCTGGAAACTATATTCCCAAAGATATACATCAGTTCCATCACAGCACTAGCACCGAGAGAGAAATAACAAGAATGATCCAAAAACAAGTTTGGAACAGCTGCAAATCAGTTATGATGTTTCGTCGTGGTCGATCACTGCTGCGAATCGCGAAACTGCTGCAATATGTTGTGCAGTCAACACCTACGCTCCATAATCTGCGGTCACAACATATTTTAGTGGTTTGCATAGGTAAAACTCTCATGACTCTACTTCATTAATTAAATATCCCCACAGATGATAAAGGGGGGAATTACCTCATAGTTTTACGCAATAAATATATGCGAACAAATACAAAAGGGAAGAAAAGAGGAGTGGAAATGCAGGGAAAAGTTAGGCCAATTTGGTGCCCAACATCTCCCCCCAACTAGACTTAGGCATGCCCTCATGTAGCTCTCCGTCTCCGCAGGTCTGGGTTGGATAGGTTGTGTGCTTCCTGAAGTCAGGAAAGATCGTATTCCTCGGCCATTTCTATTCTTAGGACTTTAAACCACTCTGAGAGGAGAACTTCCTTCCACCAATTATTTGGTACATTATAGGCTGGGGTGTAGTGTTTTGCTGGCAACCATAGGACAGGGTACTGAAATCGAATTCCCATCCACCAGACCCCACATGTTTGGATGCACACCACATATCTTGGCACCCTGCTGTGTGTTCGTGCAAAATTTGGTGCTCCAAATGGTTCTTTGTTCCAGACAGATGTGGGTGACATCATCCACATTTTCTAACAACTATTCGAGGTCTCAACTTGAAATGTGACCAATTAATTGACACAGATATCAATGCACCACTTCTGTGTCCTTAGCATATGTTCCTTATTTCCCATAATTTCCAAAAATGTAGTGTGCTTATTATACACAGTCACTGATCTCTCGGATTCTCCTCTTACCAAAAAATGCTTCAAGGCCTGATTTGACTCGAATGTGTCAGAAGCCTTCTACCAGCTAATCTGATTAAAAGTGTAAGAGGTGAGGGCCCTTAAATGAATGTACCTCACATATGGAACCGGATTAAATTCTCTCTCAATACGCAAGAGATACCCATGCATGTAAAGCTGACACATCAAATGTTGAGTTGGCACATCATGGGCTCTCAATATCCAGAGGAACTTTACATTGTCCTCAATCTTGTGACTAATTTCTTTCTGGATGCTTTCCAAAAAAAAAAAAAAAAAGCATTCATGCAAAAATAAAGAATAATTCGAAGCGGGAGGGCAACATGCCATCACTTCCTTTACTAAATGGAGCATCTGCTCTTTATTGATTTTTAACTTTGCTACTTGCCTCTCTAGCTGCTCCACCTTGAGTTGTTGCTTTGCATGCCACAATCACATTATATTAATGCACTCCACATATTCAAAGATAGTCCTAGATGCTCGTTCTTGTTCTTTCTTCGCTTCATTCTGATATTGCATCGCAGTCAATTTCCAAGTTTGTACCTCAGCCGTCAAAGAAAACTCACGACCTTCAAACAAATATTCTATCTGGTCTGTCTGAGTGGCAACAGAAGTTGTTGCCACTTCATCCACTTGTGTCCTTGCTTCGGCCGTCCTGGCTTTGGTCTTCTTAGCCCATCGCTTGTATTTCTTCACCTGTTTCTTCAACCGCTGCATCTATTTTCTCAGCTTCTTAACCTTTGTTTTGAGCCGCATTGTTTCTTTGAATTGAAGCTGATATTTCTTATTTATAGGAAACCTTCATTGTTCACACAATTCTACCCATTCTCGCTTGACCACCACCTCATCTGGTACTACAGCCAGTTTGACAGGTGGTGGATTACTCGAGGGAGTATCCACAGGGTCAATCGATGGGACTTCTTTGCTTGGCCTCTCTTCTTCCTTACTGTCTCATGCCTCGTCCTACTGCGAAGCTATCACGATAGATGACGGGCTCACTTCATGGATTTCCATCAATGGTTCAGCCGAACCTTCACTTCTAGGTTCCCTCGTTTCAAAAACATCTGCCTCTTCCTCTATTCTTGGTTCCTGGGAAAGGTCTCCATAGGGGTTTGCAACCAACAAACCTATGGCAACTGGTTCCTTCATCGACCCATCATACTTCAAAATTGGTGGAACGACCACATCCTCCTCTATGTGTCGAGCTGAGCGAGACACCCTTGCCACTTTTGGAATGGAGAATTAAGAGGAAAATTGAAAGAATTTTCCTACCTGATGTATCTCGACTCCAGTTGTAGCCTCAGGCTCTTTCCCTTTGTCTACAGTGTCTATGCTCTGGGTTCAAACCCCTGCCTGTGTGGTCACCTGTTCTGAGGTTGACATTGGTTCTTGTGGAACAACATCATTCCCAACATCTAATTCCTCTATGGTCTCCGGGGTTGGACAGGTTGATGGTGGTTCTTATGTAACACCACTTCCGTGTCCAGCAATTCTTGAACAATCAATGCTGGCACTGTTTCTTCTAGCACGAAATTGGTACAAATGGATTCTTGCATAATTACATCAATTCCATCCATTATACCCATAAGCTCTTCTTCTATTGGCCCCACGGTTCCTTCGGCTTTGGGCCCCTCTCGTCCAGGTTCATCTTCCTCCATTGGTTCTATGGTTAAGGGTGGTTCTTGTGGGACACCCCCAACCGCAATATTAATAGAATCCTCCAACTCAGCCTAATGTGGTCCCTCTTCGCTTATTAAAGTGTTGTTGATTTGCTCCACTAGCGCCATGGTCGAGGTTGGTTCTTGAGGCACAGCCTTAGTCGTGGTGTTGGTGGACCTTTCTATATTGGTCCCTTGCTGCAGCACTTCTTCTTCCATCGGTTTTGTTAACACCCAAGTTGTTCCCTATGACTCCCAAGGGAATACGGCCAGGGTAACCAATAACCAACCTTTGGATTATAGATCCTAGCCTATCTATAATCAGAGAGAGCTCTCTCTTTAAGTTTCAGATATGCTTTGTGAGTATTTTAGGCTAGTTAAAAGTTTCAGTTTCATGTTTAAAACTTTGGTTGGTGAACTTTTGTTGTAAGAAGGGCATGAAGAGTGCAGAAGATGCTAACCCATTGGGCATATGGAGTCAGAAAAGTGAGATAGTTCTAGTGCCTGTGATGGAGAAAGTTTTGCTGCAAGGCTAGATAGCTATTGTTAATATAATTTTCCGATTTTAGTGAGTGAGACAATGGGATATGGAGTTACCGACAGTGTGATATCAATTTGAACAACAATCTCTACTTAGTAGCATAAATGAATTACCAAATAGTGACTGTGAGATATTCAGAGCTTATTGGAGCAGTTAAGAATTCCAATTTAAACAACTGAAGTTATGAAAAAACATTTATAGTAAAGATAGATTGGGATCAGGGTGTCTCCACGGACAAATCCTGAGCTATTCTTTTTCTTTCTTTCCTAGATTTAGAACAACATGTGAGAGTCATGAGTTAAAACAAATAACAGAAAAATTAACAGAGATAGAGAAACACTTATTATATCAAGCCATAGCACTAGAATCCTGTAGCATTCAATGCTTCCAATCACAGCATGCACCAGTAAGACTCAATTCCTGTAAACTCCAAGCTTTATTTATAACATCCTTCTGCAAGTTACAGCGAGTTCTCATTTCTTCATAAGAGATCAACAAAACTAACAACAACCCCTTCAAAGTTTGTGCGAGGGGGAATATATACAAATAGGTTTTACAAAATATCTAACTGCTGAGTCACTTGATACATTAACTATGCTCACCAACTTTACAAAATATCATATAAGAAAGTTATTGCTACTCTGAGTGTAAGATAAATGGTCTTTAATGCTGTCAGGCCTCTTCTTAGAGTGAGTCGGTTGAGCGTTTTTGCTTTAATGCTGAATGATGTGAATGATGTGTCTTTATGCTCTGTCATGCTGAAGCTTTTCTCGGCCCTGCTACCTGTAGCTGTCATTGTTGCTTTTGGTGGCTGAATCTTCATGCTGAGGTGGCTCATTCCACCTTTTGGTCATAGTATATGCATCACACTTTCTGA
>APFE030725715.1:245130-295416 GCA_000404065.3 Pinus taeda
ATGGAGTCTAACATCTGGTAATCTTTATCCCCTAGGGCTTTCCACTCTAGCTCTCTGTGTGGGGCATTCAGTGGTTGAACATTCAGGACTATTGGCGTCTCCATGGCTAAGCAGTATTTATGACTTGGTGTTGAACTGGTTTTAGCGGGCAGGAGACCATAGAGGGCTAATTTTGCAGAAGTCAAGCCAATTGTAAGGGTAAATGAGGCAACTGTGGTGACAATGGTGCAGAATGCACAACAAGGGTTAATTGAGGGATTGCAGGAGCTGGCAACTCTGTTTTCTTTGTGAATTATGCCTTTTTAGGTTTACAGTCCACGAATGCGCGGACAAAGTGGGAATTTGGGGAAGGGTGACTGTATATGAGTTCAGCAGGTGAAATTCAACCCTGCACCTGTGAGGAATACTTGTTTTTCCGGGGATTTGCTGGTGAAAACAGGTTGTTTTACTCTTGTAAATTTAGTTCCGGAGAAATATGGATATAACTTAGCTCTGAAGGGATGCTCTGGGAAAATACTTGGTGAATTGCCAGCAATGGTGACAAATACAGGCGGGTTGTAGGCGGCAGCGTTCTTCAGGTCGATTTCAGCAGGTTGGTGGCAGATGGACGTAATTTTCATGCAGAGGAGAGCAATATTTCTTTCAGCAAAAATGAGAAAAAAACGCGAAAATTGGCTAAAATATGGACTTTTGGGTCATTGGCGCGCTTTTTGGATGACGTCAGCATGACGTCATCAGGTGGGGTCAGGGTCGGGTGACGTCAGCATGACATCACCGGCTGACGTGACAGTGTATGAGTGGTCCACGAAGATTGCATAGGTGGCGGACACGTAGGATCCCTGGCGGTCGGGGGTGCTGACAGGGCGCCAAGTGGAAGTGACGTGGGCAGGCGTGGCGCTGGCGTGGGCAAGCGGTCTTGCAGAGTGGTAAGCGGGTTTTCTCGGACCGCCTTCCATACGGTCGCGGTATTGTTAGAGGGCGCTCCGAGATAATATAAGGGTGACGCGTGGCAGAGGCCTGATGTCACCCGTCCGAGATGATGTGGGTTGCCGGATGGGAGGGCCCAGATCCGACGGTCAACGGATCGATAAGATGCGCGGGTAGTATGGGTTGCAGGGAAGGATAAAATATTATTTTCTCTGAAATTCGCGCCTGGCGGAACTTTGGAAAAAGTGGGTTTTTCGGGTTTTTGCAGCGTTACGGGTTAAATTGGTTTTTTCAAAGGTTTATTTGCAAAGTGGGTTTAAGGTTATTAATCCGAGCAAATCTCGGATTAATCCCAGGATTAATTCTTTGGCGCTCTTTGGGTTGCGCTTAAATGTTTCAGCGCTAGAAAACCTTCAAAGTCACACATAGATCTATAATGCTCGGGGAAGGGGATACATAGATTTTTTGAGTTTTTTGCCAAGTTTTACACAGTAATAGGGGGAATAGGGGGTATAAGGAGTTACATAATGATAGGTTAGTAGTTAATATGGATGAAAAAGGGGGTGGATGAGGGAGGTAGAATACTAAGTCCTTTATATGAAATTAACTTAGTTTTGGGGAAGTAAATCAAAATGAAAAGAATTTTGCACAAGAAATGTGGCTATTAAAGAAACTAGAACCAACAAAATACTTTGATTTTCTTTGTGTACATGGGTGGCATAGGGATGTAAGTTATGAATGTGATAGGGGGTGATTTGGAAGTTAGACATGCTCCATTAGGCTTCTGCAAGACTGCTGCAAATAGGCCATCTGTACTGGCACCATGTTTTTACCTTTGCTTTAGGCCAGTGCAATGCTATGAACCAAACTTTCTGCAACCCCCTCTACCTACCCACTCTATTGCCTAGCATTTTTTGTTACTCCAAGGAGGGTGCACTTAGATTTGCAAACCCTTTTGTGCCTTTTCTTTTCCTTTGGCTTTCTTTTGATTTTCTATCTAAAGCTACCCATATTGCTTCCAAGGCCCCAGATTAAGCAGTTAGGAACCTTCTTTCACTACCTATCTACTTTACCTACCAAGATTGAGCTGTTTGGACAAGTTTCCTTCTCTAATCTACAACAAAAATTGAAACATGGCATGACCCAGCTTAGGTTGTTGGATCACCCATCAGAAGTAAGGCAGCATCAACCAAAACAAGCATACTTCTTCCACAAGAATATGAGATCTTTGTATGACCAAAGTAGATCATATTGGCACTTCCCTTTCCAATCACGAAATATGAAACCTATTGGTATAGGTATCTAACAGGTTCCGCAGTTAAGGTTGGTTCTTGTGGAGCAGACTCAACTATCCTCCCATGTTCGTGCTCTTGGTTCTGTTCTAGCCCTTCGGTTTCCATCTCCATTTCCTCTAGTTCCTCTTGATCTATGTATTCATCCTCTGCTTTGGTTCCTTCCTCCGTCACTTCTGGATTTTCTTCTCTAGCAGCTCTAACAGCTGTTATCTCTTCTTTTGTAGAATCTCGGAATGTTTCCCACAGAATTTGAAATCACCTGATTGCATGCATGACTAACAACCGGACCAGACCATGGTTGGTAATGACTGTGTTGCCACTTGTTGCGAACGTCGAGCAGAGTGCGCCATCAGTTGGAGACTCCTTAACAGGAAGAAAGGCATATTTAATGAGAAGGCTTCCACCTGTGGGAACTGGAGGTGAGCCAATATTCTGAAATAGTATTTAAACATGGTGGTATACCTCCCCTCATAGGTTATGTATCTCATTACAAAACCTGCTACCTCACCCCATGGGTGTGGTAACAAATCTCAGTCGTACCCCCGGCTTTTTTGACAACATTTTCTCTAGCCTGCAAGAATGCTTCAAGGAACTCTAGAAGGGCGGTTCTTCGCGAAAACCATTTCTGCCCCTGCTAGGGTAGCACGCTAACCTCTACAATGGTTTCTTCTGTAACAGGGATTTCTATCCCCGAGACCCGCGAGCTCCCTTCCTCTAATTTGAGTGCAAATTCAATCGTAATTTCCTCGTTAAACCCTTGCAGTCTATCAAAATAAACGTTCCAGCATGCATTTTCAAAACCCTGCCATATTTCTTGATTGTTTTTTACCATTGTCGTGCCCTTCGACTCATGGTGCACAGCCAACCCACCCATTGCTATAAGAACTGGATCAACACGATGGATACAATCGGCTGGTAGGGGGAGAGTAACAGCAACCCAACTGATGATGACAATATTGTTAGCATGGTGGCCGCAGGATAGAAGAATGATAATAATGACTGGTACACCGCGAAAACACAGCAAATAATGGTAGGTTATGGCAGTACAGGTGAATGATTATGGTAATCGAATGCAGCGTACTGGGGAAATCACTGGTAAAGTTCTTAACGTACGATTTCAAATTCCAATGCGTAGGAATCATGATTACAAAATCGCACAATTTTTTGTTTCTGTTCTCATTAGATTTGGTAATGATGTGGCATGATTACTATTAGGTACGCCATCATTTCTTTATGATGGGACCCCCCTCCCCCAACTAAAATGCGGCCATCTGCGGCACATACTAGTCTCTTTTTTGGAATATTTTAATTAAATCCATAAGAGTCAATGAAGGCATACCTGGCAACCTACCTAGCGGTGGAATAACAGCAAAAATAATCGGCAGAGTAATGGCAATGGCGAAGTAACAGCACCGACGGAGTAACAGCACCAATGGAGTAACAACAGCTACGGAGTAACAGCACCGAGGAGTAACAGAACCGATGGAGTAGCAGCATCGATGGAGTAACAATAATCGGCGAAGTAATAGCAATAAAGGAGTAACAGCATCGAAGGAGTAACAACAACATTGGAGTAACAGCAGTGGGAGAGTAGCAGCAACAATGGAGTAACAGCACCAACGGAGTAACAACAACAATGGAGTAATAGCACCGGCGGAGTAACAGAAACAGTGGAGTAACAGCACCAGTGAAGTAACAGCAACATTAGAGTAACAACACAGATGAAGTAACAGCAATGATGAAGTAACAGCACTAATGGAGTAACAACAATGACTGTTACTTGAAAAATTTCTCTGTTTCCCCTTGTCATAATTCAGTTCTTATTCCTGCAAAAAGACAAACAAGTAAGTAGTAACAGCATATATTTATTGTTATTATTATTATTATTATTATATATACATAATTTTTATTTTTATTTTTTAGAAGGCAGAGGGAGCATTCTCTACACCAACAACCATCAAACCAGATGTATCAGAAAGATGTTTAAAGAAGGCATCTTTAGAAGTTGGACGGTGGTATAACTTCAAACAGTGTCCATTCACTAGGAAGGAAGTACGTTTTTCATCTACTGTAACCAATCTGACTGTGCCATTGTCCAATACAACGTCCACTTCATAGGGTCTCATCCAATGAGTGCGAAGATTTCCTTTAAAATATTTGAACCAAGGGTCATAAAACAATGCCCAGTCCACTATATAAAACACCTTATTCTTGATAAATTTATTGTGCCATTTCATTCTCTGTTGTTGGATAGCAATGGTTCTCTTGACAGCTACTAAACGAATCTCGTCTAACTCATTGAGTTGTTCCAGCCGGTGTTTCTGGGCCTCTGATAAGTCTAATCCCACTTCTAAAGTTTTTCTGAGCGTACTGATCTCGAATTCAACCGGAAACAAGGGGGTTTCCCGTAAACAAGCTCAAATGGTGAAAATCTAGTTGTATTCTGCCATGTCATCCTATACACCCAAAGAGCTTCTAGAATTTTCTGTGACCAATCCTGACAATGACTTGCTACAGTTTTTGTCAATATATTTTCCAATACCTTGTTTGTGCTTTCTACCTATCCATTCTCTTGGGGATGGTAGGGAGTTGTGATTCTGTGTTTAACCCCATATTTCTGCATAAGCCTCTCTATCATGTGGGATGTGAATTGTGCTCCTCCATCTGAAACAATTTCTCTCGGGGTACCATATCGGGCAAAAATCTCTTCAAAAAGAATATATGCCACCACTTGTTCTGTTGCTTTTGCAACCGCTCTGGCTTCCACCCACTTAGTCACATAATCAGTGCAAACCAGGATGTGAACCTTCTGATGGGAAGGTGGGTTGATGGGTCCAAGGAAATCGATGGCCCACTTCTCAAAAGGTTCAAGGACTATCTGGGGCTGTAATGGCATTTCATATGATTTCTAAGGTTGTCCCATCCATTGACAGTTGTCACATATTCAGACATAATATCTAGCATCACGAAAGATAGAAGGTTAGTAGTATCCCATTTGCAGCACCTTCTGGCCTATTATTTTATCTCCAAAATGTCCTCCACAAGGTCCACTATGGGAGGCCTTCAATATCTCATAGATATCATCCTCAAATACACATTGTCAGATCTGTTGATCAACCCCTGTATGGAAGAGGTATCCTACCATCCATGAATATCAGGTACTATGATGAATAATTTATTATTGGTCCTTATATGACAAAAGACGAGGTACCTTCCCTGTAGCAAGATAGTTAGCAATATGTGCATACAACAGAGTGTTAGTGGAAATTGCAAAGAGATATTCATCTGGAAAGCTATCTTTGATAGGTGTACCTTCGGTATTATTTTCTAATCTAGACAGAAAATGAGCAACCACGTTGCCCTTCCCTGGTTTATCTACTATGGTAATATCAAATTCTTGAAGTAGCAAAATCCATCTTGTAATACGACCAGGAGTAACGGGTTTATTAATCAAATACCTGATGGCTGCATGATCCGTGTTTACAAAGGTGGGGTAACCAGTGATATAGTGTCGGAACTTGTTGATGGCATAGATGATAGCAAGGGATTCTTTTTCGGTCACTGTGTAGTTTAACTCAGCTGGAGCCCAGTTCTTACTAACATGGTAAACTGCATATGGTACATTATCCACTTGCTACCCCAAAACTGCCCCAACTGTTGTCTGGGAAGCATCAGTATGAATATGGAATGGTAATGTCCATTCTGGTCCTCTAAGAATCAAAGCACTACAGACCAGTTCCTTGATCTTCACAAAGACCGCATCACAGTCATTTGTCCACACAAAGTCTACATCTTTTGTCAGTAATTGAAAAAGTCGATGTGGTGTTTTAGAAAAATTTTCTATAAAGCGCTTGTAATAACCAACACAACCGATAAAGCTACGTACCTGAGTGGGTGTTTTGGGTATTGAAAAATGTTGTATTACCTTTATCTTGGCTAGGTCCATCCAGATTCCTACAGCCGAAAGCAAGTGTCCCAGGACTATTCCTTCATTCATCATCATATGGCATTTTTTTGTACTTAAAGAGACATGTGCCTGCTTGCATCTTTCAAGAACTTTTTCTAGCTTCCCCAATGCTTCTTCGAACGAATCTCCATATGTCATCAAATCGTCCATATAGATTTCAACACTATCATCCATCAGATCAGAAAAAATCCCTAAAATTTCCCTCTGGAATGTTGCAAGTGCATTACAGATACTAAATGGGAGGACTCTGTATGCGAACATTCCCCAAGGGCATGTAAACATGGTCTTGTCCTGATCTTTAGGAGCTATCTGGATCTGGTTGTACACACTAAATCCATCCAGGAAGGAGAAAAACTTCTTCCCGACTAATGTATCCAATACTTGGTCAATGAATAGTAACGGAAAATGATCTTTCTGAGTTGCCTTATTTAATTCTCTGTAGTCCACGCATATTCTCCATTTACCGTTTTTATTAGGGACCATTTCCAATGGAGAAACCCATTGGCTATCTGAAATGGGGTAGATAAATCCCACGTCCAACAGCTTTTGAAGCTCTTCCTTTACAATATTTTTCAGAGCAAGGTTCATTCTTCTCTAGGGTTTCCTCACAAGACGATAGTCCTCCTTGATGTATATGTGATGGGTGCATAGATTAGCAGGAATTCCCTTCATATCTGAGTAGTCCTAGGCGAAGGCTTCTTTGTGTTTCCGAAGAACATCAAGGAGTTTTTTTCTGGGAATCTAACAGATCTAGATTGATATTCAGGGTTTTTCCTGGTTCTATTTCCATAGAAAGACTGTCATGGGGCACGGCTGTAGGTAGCTCATTGAATCATCTGTTGTTCCAATACTTTCCTGAGTCTTATAGCTCAAGGAAGACTCCAAGATTTTCTGATTCAAATCTGAAACAGAACAAGGATCACTGATAAAGGTAGTAGTTGTGTCATCTTTTGTTTCAGCTTTCAACTGGAGGGCCTGTCCAATAGTAAGAACTAGTCTTAAATCCTCATTTTCTGATTCGGACTCTTTCCTGTATAAATATTTCTTGCGTCCTACTAATTTTGTTGATGGGTTAGGTTCTGTGGGAGGATATAACACTAGATTCCTAGTGTTTTGCCCATTTGAAATGATCATATGTCCAAACCGACACCCAATATAAGCGTCTACGGTTGCCAGTCAAGGCCTCCCCAAAATTAGGGGATGGCCTCTAGCAGGAGATTGCATTTGGAGTATTAGGACGTCCACAGGGTAGCGCTATGAATCAACAGAAATTATGATATCTTCTAACTTCCCCACCGATTTCACTGTAGATCGGTCTGCCAGTTCTAACACTGTAGGTGTGTGTTTCAAGTTATGAAGACCTAATGCATGCATGGTTTTAGCAGTGATGACATTTATGGCCACACCCAAATCTACCAGTACATTTGGAATTTCTGCCCCATTAATTTGTATGGCTAAAATTAGGTTCCTGGGATCCCCATACTTTATAGGCATGGACCTTCCCATCATGAAATATGATATCTTCCCCATTACGTGACTGGTGAGCGCGTCTCTTGATTTCTTTTTGGGATTCTTAGCACAATATTCCCTAAGAGTTTTTGCATATATAGGTACGTCCCTCATAGATTGCAACAGGGGAATCTTGACAAATAAATTCTATAACTCCCCTAACACGTCAAAATCAGCTTGAGGGGTTAGTTTACTCACAGCCAACCTTTCTGGATAGGGTGGTTCAGCTTAGTGTTTTTGAGCAATTAGTGGTTGAGGAGGTGTATAATTTTTGTTGACTCGATTTGGTTCCTCTTCAACCATTTTCGGTTCCTTTTCCTCACTGACAATCTGTTCAATGATAACTAGTGAGGGTTGAGCATCTATTGTCCACCTAGATTGTAAATTCATCTCATAGAATTCTGCGATAGAGATGTTATGTGAAGTTAGGTTGAGGGTGTCAACTTGTTGAGCCCATTTATTGTTAGGATTTGAATTAGGGTGGATAGGGAGTTGGGGATTAATAGGCTAATTACTAGGAGGCACATTAGAGGGCAATTGAAGTTGTTCTTGTGGCATTGACTAGGGAAATTGATCAGGAAGAGAAGGTCCCCGCCAGTTCGGAGCCCACAAGGGACTTGAACTAGCTTGAGGAGTCCACTGCTGCCAAGGTGGAAACTGGTATTGGGGCCATGTGGGCAGATAAGGCATGGTCTAGGGAGCCATATTAAAATTGCTAAAGTATTGAGATGGATCTGGAAACACACCTTGATTTCCCATTGACGGTCGAGGTTTCCATGGCTTTTTAGGTCCCATAAAGTACAACTGCTCCATCTCTTCGCCTGTCCCTTGAAAAACCTCTTTTAGCCCTCACAAGGATGGGCATGAACTCGTCACATGATTCAGCTCACAGATTGCACACTCCTCTATAGAGTTTAATGGACATTCCCTCTGTGGGTGTTTCTTCCTTCATGTCAAGCAAAATACGACCATAGTTCTTTCCAATTCTAGCTGTTTATATTTTACCTACATCGTGTCTATCTGTTCAGACAAAGTACTCAGGATATCAGTCCTCAAGCTGTCCAACAGATTCCTAATTTCTGCTTTTGTAATGCCTCCACCAAATACTTTTATTGATCAAATCCCTTGTTTATTCATTGCAACTCCTCTTGAGCGCTGGATACACAACTCACAAATGGCATCAAAGTTCTCCTTTGATATATCTCCCTTTCCAACTATATTCAACAATTCCAAAGAGTCTTCTCGAAAAGCCCAGAGAAGGAAAATTTTCAAAATGTCCTTATCCAGGTCAGAGTGACCTGATATTTACAATTTGTATTTAAAGCATTCCACACAGTCTTCCATATTTTCGTCCTCTTTTTGTGTAAATTTAAAAATCTCTTCTTTAATAACCTGTGATTTATAGTAGTCCTAGTACTTCTCCAAGAAAGCAGTTCTCATCTCCTCCCATGTGATGATAGACCTTCCCCCAAGACCCATAAACCACCGCAAGGTTGTCCCTTTTAGTGTAGCAGGAAAGATTTTCAATTTCTGAGCATCCATTATGTAATCATACCCTTGACACACAATGTCAAATTCAAACAGAAACGTGTCAGGGTCTTCTGAAGTAAGCCCATAGAAATTGGGTAAAGTTGTTAAAGGAATGGCCTTTGTAGATGCGCCAGTCCCTAAATCCCTAATTAGGAAGTTAATAGTAGAGGTTGTAGGTTCCATGAATATCCTCCAATACTCACTAGGGATTTCAGTAGGCTCCGCAGGAAGGGCTTTTATCACAGGGGTTCAGGTTGCCTTAACAGCACTCCCTCTATCTTTTGGTGATAGAAATGTCTCTACAATTTATTCCTCCCTGTCACAGTGGCTGGATCCTTCAAATATCCTTTCTACAACCCCTTCTTCTCTACTGGGATGGACCCTTCCTTCAGATGCTTTGCTTGCAACTTCTTTTTTTTCTGTTACAAGCAATGGGATCCCTTTAACAGGCGTGTTGTCGCTTGTATCCCCAACATCTGGAATGGTTTGTTGTATTGAATCAGCAGGGGGTGTTGTGAATAGCATTGGTTGTTCTACAAATTGTCCCTCAGATTTTGTCCATGCACCTGGCCTCACGGTTGCATGGGAAGACGCCTTTGACTCATCTTTTGCAATGATTTGCTGAATATAAGTGTTCCTTCCCAAATCATGTCCTCCCTTCTTTGGGGCTCTCCCTCTGCCCCTTTTATTTGGCTCCATGTTCATATAAGTTGGTGTGACGACAAATGTTGTGATCAAACTACAATGCTCAAGGCATGGAGATGGGTGTCAAAAGACCGTTCCCTCCCCAGGACGAGAGATCACGTTGAAAAGAGGGCAATTAACGAAAAAAAAACAAAAAAAAAAAACAACAACAATGAAAACAAACAAACAAAAACAAAACCAAAACAAAAACAGGAACCTAGGGTTTAGGGCCTGGAGAAGGGCGTCAAAAGACTCCTCCCTCCCGGAGACAAGAACCAAACCAAGAAAATAACACACACGCGAGAAAATATAACACTTCAAGACATGAAGTAGGGCGTAAGAGGACCCCTCCCTCCCCAAGGCGAGAGATGGGTTTCTCAAAACTGAAAACACCAAAATGCTAGGAAAATCTAAGCTCAGAGCTTGGAGCAGGGCGTCAAAGGACTCCTCCCTCCCCAAGGCAAGAGATCATCCCTAATAAAACAGGAAACAATAAAAACACAAAATAAACAAAATACCTATGCTTAGGACCTGGAGTAGAGTGAGAAAGCTCGTTCTCTCCCCAAGACAAGAGATTGACCCTCTGGTTAATACAAATCGTGTCTTGCACCTCATTAGCCTCCCCAGCAAGGATGCCCAAATGTTGGTGTCCAAGTATGAACAATTTATCCACCCCTTTTCCTACTTTAATGTATCAATCCGAGTGCATATTCTTTTCAAGGCAACACACAAGATATATGCAAGGGCAAGGTTACAGTCTGTCATTGACCAAGGGTTTGAGATTACCAATCAAAGCATTGGTGAAATAGAAATAAAACTCAACTGCAAAACTTAAAAAGGTATTCACATTTATCTAAGGAATCTGCGACAGCAAGCAAGAAATAAACACAACAATGAGAAATACACACAAAACAAGGAAACACGCAACACCTGATCAGAAGAGCGGGCCCAATTCTCTCATCAAGGCTGTGTTACTCGCAGCAAATGATAGATCAGCAAAAATGTTTGTATCTTATTAATTTGAATAATGTTGTTACAATACAATGCAGGGTCTGACTAACCCTTGATACAGGAATAACCCGTCTTTTATACAGTACAAAGCAGAATAACATCTCTCCCCAAAACCTGGCAATTATATGCCCAAAGATATACATCAGTTCCATCACAGCACTAGCTCTGAGAGAGAAAGAATAGGAATGATCCAAAAACAGGTTGGGAACAGCTGCAAATCAACTATGTTGTTTTGTCGTGGTCGATCAATTGTTGTGAATCGTGAAACTGTTGCGAGATGTCATGCGGTCAATACTTGCACTCCATAATCTGCGATCACAACATGTTTTAGTGGCTCACATAGGTAAAACCCTCATGACTCTACTTCATTAATTAAATATCCCAAGAGACGATAAAAGGGGGAATTACCTCATAGTTTTACATAGTAAATATATGAGAACAAATACAAAAGGGATGAAAAGAGGAGTGGAAATGCAGGGAAAAGATAGGCCAATTTGGCACCCAACAGTTGTGTGCATCGACTTTTCAAAATACATGTTCAGCTCCAGTTGTACTTGCTTCTTGTCTTCACCTCGGTGAGTGTGCCAAATGGGTGGGATGCATTGCATCTGCACAATGACATGCATGTTGCTGAACTCCCTTGCATGCGATCAACAACACTGTTCACCTTGTCTACTATGTGTCAGCTGTTGGGATGAATCCATAACTTGTACAGGCGTAGTTTCATCTGTTTGTGCATGTTGTGCCCCCTGTTGTACTTTTTCTTGCTGCACTTCATTCTCTGTCTATGCAGCGCCTGTTATTCCTTGAGTTGCTACCTCGGCATATGCAAATCCATCTTTGTTTCATTCTCTGCCTTCGCGCAATCCTCGTGTCATGCCGTCGCCTCATAACCTCAATCTCCAAAGCTCCTTTCATCATCAGGGGATCTACTTTGAACTTGTAGCTTTGCTTTGCTTTGCCTCTATGTAGTCAACATCCTTCCTCTTGCATTCGTCACGTGAATGTATGTTTCCTTCTACTATTGCTGATGATGCTTCTCATTGTGATGTCGTTGCTATTGATCTTGATATCCTTGTTCATGAACAACTTGATGTCTTCATCGATAGGCAAGTTCACAGACACTTGACCGACCGCATCCCCAGTTGCACTCTTAACAATGTCTTTGACTCTGCTCTCCTGGAAGTTGTTGTACTTGTGCTGCTCAAAAACAAAGGAACACCTATGATGCATGGAGAGATAGAAACACTCATGGCAAGCAATATTTCAGTCAAAAACCAAAATAAACTTGAGGACTGTCTTGCAACATACCTGTGTGATTGAATGTGAAAGTTGCGCAATTTCCACAAGAGGTCGGGAGACTGACTGCCAAAACTGTGAAAGGCACAATCTGGGCTGTAAGGAGGCTAACTCACTGTTAGAACTGTGCAATGCATAGTCCAGCTGCCTACTAATAAATGTAACTGCACAATGCGCAATTTCAGTCAGCAGTGACATGCAACCAACAAACTACATTGCACAGTTTCTAGGGCCAGCAGGACACTGCCTCCAAGAATTGCGCATTGCAAGCCTGAAGACCAGTGTTGGGCCAGGCTTGCACATTTTTGGAGGAAAGGCAGAGCCTCCACTTCCAAAAATGAGTAATGCTAGCCGGGAAAGGCACGGTCTAGGCCAAGGCAGCCCAGTCTGGTCGATGGACGACTGAAAACATGAGAAATCTGAATGCATGGTGAGATGAGTGCAAACAAGAGTGAATGATAATACATGCAATAAAACAAGTGCAGGATTCAGAGAACGAGAAACCATGCATGTGTGTGAAGCAAGTCGCTGCAACGAAGATTTTATGTGCAAAAACAGTGTCATGCATGCGACAACAGTGAGATGTGAACGAAAACTAAAACGGTGCTTCTACAAGCTAACATACATCAAAACGACAGCAAATCAAGTAGACAGTACTCATACGAAGCAAAATAGAAAAAGTGACAGAAACACAGTGTCAGACATGAAAAGTGGGCTTACCCTAAAACAGCTGAGTTGAATGTGTCAATGATTCCTAGATGCAATGTTGGATGTCAGAGTTGCAAGCTCGATGTGAGGAATGAGCTCTGTAGCGTCCGATTGATGAGTTTTGATAAAATCGAGGTTATGACACACATGCCATAAATCTAGGAAAAGCAACACTTGGCTAGATATTTCTGAAATGATCCTTGCATGTAACCTCCGGTTGCTAAAAATAGATCCCTAAATCAAGTGATGCTTTTGCATGTTTCCTTGGGAGAAGCAGCCCATGCATGCAAATCAGTTTTGCTCAGTCTCGGAGGGAACCAATCAACCCAATTGCACATGCAACAGTCTCCTCAGCTGAGGGGGGAAAATGTGCATTTTTGGGAGGGAGATGGATTGGATGCCAAGAGGGATTGCACAATTTTTGGGCATAGCAGCGGACTGTTGCCCAAAATTGCACAATTTGCGGGTTGAGCAATACTTCTAGGAGGAATTGCACAATTTTTCCAGTGAATAGTGACAGGCAAATTTTTCGTGATTATGGAGCCCAACAGGATTCCATACATAATTGTGCAATTTCTATAGAGAAGGTTGGTTTCCCTCCATAATTGTGCAATTTCTTGAGGGAGATGCTTAGCCTGTAGCTAGACCAAGTTCGATGAAACAGCCTATGAGGGGGATGCAACAAGCTTTGATGGACAGGATGTCACTCTACAAGAAAATCACTGAAGCTTGTATACTTGACAAGGCAAGACATGCTACTGTGAAAGGTTGGTAGAGAGACTCCAAAACAAAGCTAAGGCAAAATTTTGGAAGGTGGTTGTAGCTACTACAACAAAACCATATAATAGATCAATGAGTATTATATTAAATGAGCAATGATTGACACATTTATGGAAAGAAAACATATAATGTATTATTAATAGATGGCAAAGGGAAGCATTACAACCACTTAAGCCTTGATATTGGAAGCCTCCTTTAGGTGAGTTTCCAAGTCCTAGCCTCAAAGCATTCCTTTCTCCTTAGCAATATTGGCAGCATTTGGGCATAGTTTAGTACTAGGAAGGCAACCAATCAATAGCCAACCAGTTGTGGATAGTAGGGATCTCATTTATAGGGAAGGAGAGGGAGTTAAGGATCCATAAAAGGAGGGAGAAGTTCCACATATTATGGAAAATATCCATGAAAGTAGGATCAAGGGCCAAGAATGGGAGATCTCGTTCCAATCCATACTCACCTATAACCAGCTCATCGTTCTCGAGACTTCTAGTAAGAGAAGCTTCTCATCCACTTTAGGAAAAACTCCCTGAAGAGGTTCAGTGTCGATTTTTCTAATAAAATTTGTGCTGGTAGCGCTAGGATAGTATAGTGCAACAAGGTACTAGCACAGGTCACTAGTGATGCAAAAAGTGTTGACCCTCAAAACAAGGTTTTTTGACAAGTTTCTTCAGAACTCTTTCAAGGCAATTTTTCTTTTCTTTTTTTCAGGGATGCTTCTGAAAATGTTTCATGGTGAATACACTGATAGATTTTGTCATTTTGACACTTCAGAATACGGTATAGGGAGTGTGACAAAATATTGTCTAACAGATGCCCCCTAAAGCATGAAGGCAAAACGGGAAGTGATGGTTGAAATGCTTTACAAGTCAAGGAAAGGACTCGGAGAAACATTGTCAAGAGACCTGCAAATCAAACATGATACAAGATATGTGACATCTCTTATGTAATTATGCCTAATAATACATCTATGAGTAGGAATCTAACAATAAATGAATCCATGACATGGACGCAGCCATCTGAATAGAAAGGATCATGTGTATGGACCCACAACATGAATGCAACCATCTGGATAGAAGGGATCATCTGTACAATCATGAATATATAATAACTCCACATAGCCTAGATTTATCCAACAAAACCTGGGGTCTTCATCTTTGTCTTGATCCAACAAAAGTACAAATCCCACCATGTGAATAGATGTGTCGGAGTTGGACATGGTAGAAACCACCTGATTACCAATCAATGATGTGAACCATTAACAGACACAAGAGAAACCACCAATAATGACGATGGCTCTCAAGGTATAACAACACAATCCACGAGTGTGAACAATGAAGTTGAAGTCGAACACTCCCAGAATCATTCGATCGAAGGCCAATGATGTGAACCTATCGTCAAATGAGAATAACCTACCATTGAGGCATGCAAGCTCCAAGGTACTGAAAGGGAGTTTCTAGATCATCTTCCTGCAAAATGAGTTGGATTCGACAGGAAGTGATCCATCGAAGGAGGGTCATAATGTTTCCCACATTGATCTGAAATGTTGGTAAAACCTGTTAATGCTAAGCAAGCTCCCTCATAAGTATATATATATATATATATATATATATATATAATTGATGTGTTTAAGATCGTCTCAAATGAACCAAAATGTGAGGAATTATGTGCTAAGTGTTATGTGTCTTTTATGAGAAACTTATGAGATTAATTTTTTGTTTAAAACACATATACAAAAAATAAATTGCAAAGAAATTAAACATAGAAAATGCATAACACAGAGTTTATAAAGGAGTTCACCCCTCCTGGGCTACATCTCCTTGGACCTACTTCAATGGCTAGGCCCTATTTGGATTAATGGTCAATTATATGATTACATGCACATGAAGTCTTCCAATGGCTTTGCAACCTATTCCATTAGATTCAGAAGACCCAAAAACCCCAAAAATGACTCTCCAAGCTCTGCAATTGGACTTCATCTGATCTAGGCTTGACCTCCTCTTCTGGTGGCCCTAGGCTTCCATAAACTTCAACATATAAAAATCAAGTACAGAAGTGTCTTTCTGCCTCTACAACCTGTTCTGTTGTGTTCATAGCATCCAAATCATCTAGTAATGACTTTCTAAGCCAAAATTGGTCGAAATTTCAAGAAGTTATGGTCTCTTCAGTTTTCCCTAGGAAAACTCCACCAAAGTTGGAAAAAATCCAATTAACTCCTCCAAATTTGGAGTAGCTCTGGATTTTTTGGTCCCACCAAAATTACTGCCAACTCTATCTGAAATTGATTAATTGATAAGCTCGTATTAGTTACCACAAATCTCCATTAGCACATTAAGCTACCGCGGTTAGCATAAAATGCTAGCAGTTAAGGTTTGTTGGTCACATATGGAGGGTTAAGGTTAATGTTACCTCCCAAACTTCGGCGCATTACCCTTTAAATATAACTTCAAGACCTTAGTGGTTAAGACTTGTGGTGTAGCATAGTGGTAAGGCATGGCGTTTGTGCAGGTGAGCTCATGGGTTCGACTCCTCGGCCTGCCAATAAACTTTTGCATGACCTTTAAGAGGGCACATTGCAGCCTCCAGGCTTGCCCTGTGTCACCCTCTCATTGGTCCACCTAATGTGTCGTTCACCAATCCGATGCTGAAAAGTGTAAAAATATAATTAAGCCACCTATGGAAACCTATAATATTCATTTTGCTCGCTAGGTTGTACGGATGCCTAGTCAGCATCCCTGTCACAAAATTCCACATGTTTGACAAAACGGATAGCAGGCTCTAACTTTCTCATACGAACTTCATTTTGAGTGAAACAAGTTGCGTTGGAATCATATCGCTGAGATGGATGCAGTCATTCAGTTTTTGAGAAATTCTGAGCACTTTGATTTTTGAAAAAGAAATTGCCCCTAACCCAAATTCTGATCACTCCTTCCTACTGATAGGCTTTTGGAACCACAAAAGTTGGTTATCTAATGAGAGTTGAATACTCTTCTCCTTCCCAAGATCTATCAATTTATTCTACTTGGAAAAATTTCCATGACAACCACTTGGGTTCACTGACATGCCTTGCCTTGCAGATGGCTTGGCACTTCAACTAATGTTCTCCTTTTGTTGCTGACCCAATCCAACACTTGATGGCTGCTTGCTAATTAAATGCCCTGTTGTATCAAAGCGATCCCTCAGTGCTTGGAAATCTGACTGATGGCCTTCCCACTGAGAATCATGTTCCTCCTTTACAACACATCTATTCAATGCAACCTTCTCCTTGGAAACCACTTTTCCAAGTTCATCCCATCTGAGTGAACTACAATGATGAGTTCCAATATCAGTAATAACAAGAAAATAAATAACCATTATTTTACCTCCACGGTTCCAAATTCTAGATTCGGAAGAATGCATTCGCCATCTCTTTCGCTTCTTGGCATCAACACATCAAATTGCATTGTAGACCATTTGAAATTTTACAAGGGCTGCAATTTTTTTAGCATTTGTCCACTTTCTCTTTTTGATTCCATCATCCTCTAGTGTTAACATTTTTCTCATGTCATGATTTGAGAATGAAGGCTAATGATGACCCTCTTTCTCAAGCATGGACCTTCCAAAAATCCTACGACATCTTGTCACAAGAAACACCATTAACCTTGAAAAGCACTCATGCAAGAATATAACTTTACGACCTCTTCATTTTGCTTCTTCAAAGCAACAAATGTCACATCATGTGAACATCACCATGTACTCTTACATCTTAGTGTATAAACCATCTTGGCGTTTAGTCGATGGTTTACTAAACACAAGTCGAAAAAACACGCTTCTTCAAACAACTGACTTTCAAGTCAAGCAAAAGCATGTAGAACAACTTTGACAATTTACAACAAGAATTCCACATTCTCATGAAACATTTCGTCACATCTCCCTTTCGTCTTTGGAGAAAAAATCAACTCTTCCAAGTCGATATAATATACATGTAACAATCAATCGACCACACAAGCCGACACTCATGCATGTGAAAATGATCAATATTCTCAACTTGAAAACATACATGTTAACAAAGCAATCAACCAACACAAGTCAAACACTCATGCATGTGTAAGCACAATGAAACTATAAAAAAATCCACTGTTCACACACAAACTATCATGCATGTATAACAATTCTCAACTCTTTCAGAAGTACAATCACAAGTACAAGAATCCCATTGGTTTGTACGAGTACTTAAAGAGCTGAAATGACCAAATTTGCTGCAATAAAGTGAGTCAACATACTCCACTTTTGAACACCTTCCTGGCGTAAACATGCAAGTTCAAGGATGCAACATGCATGCAAATTTGTTGTTTCAAATTGCCATATTTGTTGCATCTAAGTGAGTCAACATAACTCTAATTTTCCAACATCTTGCTTCATGCAATATGCAACATACTTTTAGGAGAAAATAAATGCATCAATAAGGCAAAATTTGCATCAATTATCAAAACAAATGTAAGGCCTTACCTGGTTAAGAAATCTAACCATCTCTTTCCAAACCATTTCAATGGTGCTTCTTTTAGCTGCACTTCATCATGTGTATCATCCTGGCCCACATCAATTATGGAATCCTCTTTTCCATTCTTTCCAACATCTCTCTCCACCTTCTTCAAATGTTGTGGATGACTTGTTGGATGAAAATTCCAACACTTGTCTACAAGATGACCCTACTTATGGCAATGAGTGCAAAATAATTGCATCTTCTTTTCAACGTGGTCTCCATTATCCAATGGACCTTTGGCTTTCTGTCTCTTTTGTTTTGAAAGTCTCCTGTGTATGACTATCCTCTTTCAACACTTTGAAACAGTATGGTTATTCAAACCACAAAAGGAACATGAACAATTTCTCCAAATCTTATGTGAAGATTTACCATGTTTATCATAATCAAAATAAACTTGATTAAAGGCAACTTTATACCTTGCACATTCACCTTTGTCACCTTCTTGAGGAGGTGAATTTGACAACATAGTGGCTCTCTTCAGAATACCAACAATGGTTTCAATGACCTTAGAGCTTTCAACATCCTCTTGTTTTCCATTTCCACTAGTTGCATGCTTATGAGCATCTTCTTGCAAAGTGGGTATAAAACTTTTGGATTCCTCATTAACACAAAATTCACAAGCTTGAGGTAATGAACATGTAATGAAAGTCCCTCTTGGAACACCTTCATGTGCCTCCTTAGATTTGGATCATTCTCCATCATGTTATCCATAACCAAGACCCAAATACCTAGCCCTTTCCTCAACAACAATTGGCTCAACTATGCCTTGTGCATGTTTACCTAACCCTTTACCTTCATAGCTCGTCTTCATCAATAATTTGGACCCTATTCCTCTAGTGTGTCTTTCAAAAGCACCAAAACTTTCATTTCAGAGGAAATTTAAGATAAACTTGAATTGCATACTTCATTTTTATGCACATACTTGGCTAGGGTTTCCTTGGCATCATAGAATTAAATCTCCATCTTATGCATCTTTTCAAGAAGCTCTTGCTTCTCCTCCTTCATGGCCATCAAATCCTCTTGAAGTATAGTGTTCTCCTTCCTATATCCATACATCTCTTGCACCATATCCCTCATGATGGTAAGCTTTTGAAACATCTCTTCATCGAATCTTTCTAAGGAAGATGAATTAGAAACATCACTTGTTGAAGTTGTCATCACATAAACTTGCACACAATTAAATTCTCCTTGCACAAACACAAAACCAATAGCTAATTTTCTAAGTAACCTTGGCAAACCATCTCAGGGTTAAAATGAGCTAACAGTTATCTGATACCAACTTGATCTGAAATGTCGGGAAAACTTGTTAATGCTATGCAAGCTCCCTCATTAGTATAAAAAAAAATTGTGTTTAGGATCGTCTCAAATTAATCAAAATGTGAGGAATTATGTGTCAAGTGTTATGTGTCTTGTATGAGAAACTTGTGAGATTAATTAGTTTTTTAAAACACATATACAACAAGTAAATTTCATAGAAATAAAACACAAAAAACTCATAACGCATAGTTGATAAAGGAGTTCACCCCTCCTGGGCTACATCTCCTTGGACCTGCTTCAATGGATAGGCCCTCTTTGGATTAATGGTAAATTCTATGATTACTTGAACCTGTGGTGCTCTAATGGCTTTTTAAACTACTCCATTGGATTCAGAATACCCAAAAAACCCAAAAATGACTCTCCAAACTCTGGAATTGGACATCAGCTGATCTAGGCTTGACCTCCTCTTCTGGTGGCCCTAGGCTTCTTTAAATTCAACGTAGAAAAATCACTTACAGAAGTGCCTTTCTGCCTCTGTAAATTATTCCATTATGTTCAGAGCATCCAAATAATCTAGGAATGACTCTTTCTAAGCCAAAATTGGTCGAAATGTGAAGAAGTTATGGTCTCTTCATTTTTCCCTAGGAAAACTCCACCAAATCTGGAAAAACTCCAGTTAACTCCACCAAATTTGGAGTAGCTTAGGATTTTTCAGTCTCGCAAAAATTGCCACCAACTAAATCCAAAATTAATTAAGTGATAATCTTGGATTAATTACCTCTAATCTCCATTAGTGCATTAAGTTGGCGTCGTTAGCATAAAATGCTAGCAGTTAAGGTTTGTTGGTCACATGTGGAGGGTTAAGGTTAATGTTACCTACCAAAATTTGGTGCATTAGCCTTTAAATATAACTTCAAGCCCTTAGTGGTTAAGACTTGTGGTGAAACATAGTGGTAAGGTATGGTGCTTGTGCAGGTGAGCTCATGGGTTCGACTCCCCATCCTACCAATAAATTTTTGCGAGACCTTTGAGAGGGCACGTGATGACCTCCGGGCTTGCCACGTGTCACCCTCTCATTGGTCCACCCAATGTGTCATTGACCAATCTGATGTCGACAAGTGTCGAAATCCGATTAAGCCACCTGTGGGAATACTCCTTAGAATATTATTTTTGCAAACTGGGTTGTACGAATGCCTATTCAACATCCCAGCCACAAAATTTTGCATGTTTGACAAAACAGACAATAGGCTCTAACTTTCTCATACGAACTCCATTTTGAGTGAAATGAGTTGCATTGGGATCGTATCACCAAGATGGATGTGGTCATTCAGGTTTTGAGTGATTTAGATCACTTTTAGTTTTGAGCAAATTTTTGCCCCTAATCCAAATTCTAATCACACATCATTGACACGAAGCATAGGATTTTGCAGAGTTGGCAAGAGTGATTCAGGATTGTTGGAGAAAATTCAAACAGGGTATAAGTGGTTTGAATTGTAGATGGGACTTCTCTTCAACATATCGATGACACGACTCTGGAATTTGGCAGCATTTGACTCAACATAGGATCAGAGGTCATGGTGACGATAGGATCTAATGAGATGAGAGGAAAAAGGATTCTCAAAACCTAGTGAGGCAAGGGGAAAAATGAGGATAACCCAAACCCGACACGAGATACAGACAAGTGTCATTTTCAAGAGAGACATGTTTCCTTTACACAGAATACAAGACATGTTTACTCCCATTTTTCCGTACTATTTCTAGTGAATACCTCATTATTTTTAATCTCAATCTTGAAGAGGATATCATATGCTTGTCGTATAAGTTCATCAACCCGACAAGAGATATAGACAAGTGTCATTTTCAAGAGAAACATGTTTCCTTTACACAGAATACAAGACATGTTTACTTCCATTTTTCCCCACTATTTTAAATGAGTACCTCATTATTTTTAATCTCAATCTTGAAGAGGATATCATATGCTTGTCGTATAAGTTCATCCTTCGGATGAATCCATCATAGTATTTTTAACAAACCCTTGCAAGGAGTAGCTCAGTCTCGTCATGGAGACAAGTCCCTCGTCGTTTCAGTTTTACGGTTCCGATGGAGGGGTAAATCGACATCTTTTTCATGTTTAAAGAGTTTGAAAAAGAGGAAAAAACGAAACTCTAGAGGTCCCTTTTCGTAGATAGTCTCTTGAATTCGAAAAGGTAGAAAACAATATTCAAGGGAACCTTTTAGCCATGCTCTACTAAGGTATTCCTTTTTCATAGCTAGTCTATCTCAGGCCAGAAAATGGTTAAACTTTTATCGAGCAGACGTCATTTCATCTACTCAAATGAGTTCAAAACAACAAGTACTTAGCAATATTTTCATATTTCGAGAGTCAAAAAAGAGTTGAAAGATGACTCCAGGGGAAAAAAAATTTGTTTGTTTTTCACGAGTCTGAAAAAAGAGATAAAATAAAACTCGATGTTTCATCCAGAATCAATTATTGTCGCCAATAAGTCATACACTGTTGCTACACATGTCGACAAATGTTACTCGGTTCAAGAAAATATTAAAATATAGGTAAAAATCTACCCTGAATGGTAAAAATACTTTTAAAAGCTTATATAAACCCAAAAATAAATTTACCATTTGTTATTTTGTAATTTGGAGAGCACAATTTACCCTAAATCCCGAATCTTTAGGCGAGGAGTGTGATCGATCCAGGGCAACATTCGACAAACCGTCTGTTGCAGGTAAGAGATTTGTCCTTCCTCTACATTTTAATTGTAATTTCAATTGATTTCATCCATAGAACAAGTAGTTAGGAGGGCTTGAAAAAAATTCGAGTCAAGGGCAGCCAGCGTAGGTTTTACCCATTAGACCCGCGCTGCCCTCCCTGAGCTCAACATTGCCATCGTGCTAGAAACACAAAAAAAATATGAATAGTCGCATTGGCGCCGCAAAGCAAATTTTTTCAATAGATCTCCAAAAATATAATTGTTTTGTAGGTTTTCCTCCATAGGTGCTAATTAAAACTCTGTTCATTGATGTTTCATAGGTTATTTGCTGGAAAAAAAAATGGTTATTGGGTGGAAGGAAAGAAGTCATGAAGTCGTATACCATCAAGCATCACAAGATCCAAATTGCATATGGGCTCTCCAAGCATGTGTATTGCTCAAATTCTTTTGTACCCCTAGGATCAGAACCCAGTTGGAATTATTGCAACACTTAGTAGGATGGTGGGATGTAGACTGCCAGATGTTCATAATAGGGGACCAAGAATTTGATATAGAAATTGTAGACATCTAATTTATCACAGGTTTGTCTAGAAGAGGAAAACAAGTTCAGTTGTCTGGTCCTCATGCTGGAGGAGAAAGTACTAGCATGCTGATAGCTAGACATTTCCCAGGTTCCTGCAAAACAAAAAGTGGGAAGATTGACATCAAAATTGTCACTAATCTTCCATTGAGAACAATTATACATATTATAGTTTGAGTAGCTAGAACCCAAGCTCTGCACGAAGCAAACAAATCTCACTTTCAGCATGCAGTGGATTGTCTTAGTCTGACCGTTTTGAACTGGTGTGAAGTATTACTGGTTAACATGATATACCATCTCACTAAATGCAAGACAGGGAAACTTAAACAGTTTGGCTACAGATCGATTTTGGTGACGTTCTTCCTAGAGTGTGTCCCATTTTTCAGGTATCAGCGAGTGGAGGTAGAAACTCTGGGACCCAAGGATCCACGTCTACTTCGGTGGGGAGAGTTGATGCCTCATCATGGAGGTGGTCAACAAGTGTCCTTTCCACCCATGTTTTTTGCATGGCTACGACATAAGCCCATAATGGTAGACTATTGGGCCTATGCCAGGACAGATTTTGGGGAGATCCGGATCTCCCACTGCCACTTGGAGCATAGTGGACTGACTAAGGTAAACAACTAATTTTTAAGTTTTTCAATTATTTTGATGTTTTTTCATTATGTGAGTTGAGATTGAAACTTATGATATTTTGCAGATGTGGGACCAGAGAGACCCCCAGGGATTTCTCCAATAGTGAGGATGGTGTCAAGACAACTTGAGGATGCACCCTATGAGGAGGGAGTCGATCCCATATAAGAGGTGGAGCACAACCTAGAGGCCTTGATGAGAGGCATTCCAGAGTATGCGACTATTGATGATGTGCCACTTTGGTATCAAAGGCATACCATGGGACTATCAGCTAGACTGCGTCGGCTGTTGGGCCAAGTTATTAGGGTTGTTTCATGACATCATGAGCACCATGTTGACGAATAGCCATGTCTCAAGTTTTATTTTCTACACTTATGTAAGCTCAAGAAGTCATGTGTCTTAGAACACATATTTTGATTTTTGATGTAATAAACATTTTGCAAATCATGTGTGTGTGTGTGTGTGTGTGTGTGTTTTACCTTATATACCTAATGATCCTATTATGCTATGGTTTTCGATTTTACATATGCTGCAAATGTTAATCTAAAACATAGTTAGATAATGCATCTGTTAGTGTATTTAGATGTCTTGGAATGTGTCGATATGTTATGTAATCAAAATTTCCTTCCAAGAGATGAACACATAAATACATTCGTAAAATGTTAGGGTTTTTGATGGAATAATGCATGTTTAATTGTAATACAATGAGTTGTGAATCAAGTTTAACAACTAATGCACTAATACCAAGAGCAATAGTTTCCGACAATAGTTCGATGATCGCACTATATTTTGCTATGTTGTTAGTTGTACGTCCTAAACATATACCTTGTAAACTCACTAACTCATCATTGGGAGCAAAGAGTGCCCACGCAGCGGAAGACAAATTTTGTGTACTACAACAAGCGCCATCAGTGAAACCGACATAAGGAAGAGGGTTTGTTGACATCTGCAAACCAAACGGAACACGTGGTAAGCAGTGGAAAACATGTTCGCAAAAATGAAAACAATCACACCAAAAATCTGCACACTAATGAAACACACCCTAATGTACAAAGTATCTATGCAAAATTAAACATAATACTTTCTAAGGTAGAGCCCATTGTGGGGATCAGACAATTGATTTCCATCATAGTCAACTAACTCATATGTACCCTTTTATATTATGTGTTTAAAAATATAGGGTCCATGCCACATGGGTTTGAACTTTCCAGCACCTAATTTATCATTAGCTTGAACATACAGTAATACCAAGTCACCTTTCGTGTATGCATGAGGGGTCACGGATTTATCATAATGAGATTTAGCTCGTCTCTTTTGAGTCTCAGTTACCAATATGAAAATTCAGTGAGTCTCGTCAAGAGGTTCTAAGTAAAGCAATCGTTCTTCCTCAGGTGAAGTACTGGGGAGTAGTTTGACAACTAGCTTTAATGATGGGACTTCACATTCTATAAGTAGGATGGCTTCTAGACCATAGACCAATTGGAAAGGCATGAATCTGGTTGTCATTTTGGCAGTGGTTCGATATGCCCATAAGGCCGAAAAAAGCATAAGATGCCAGTTCTTTTTATGCATCCCAATGGTTCGTTGGAGCATAGTGACCAAAACTTTGTTGACAACATCAACTTGGCCATTGGCATGTGGGTAATATGGAGTTGTTTTGTCATGACGTATGCCCAACGGAGTAGTGAGTTATGTCATCATGTGATTTCAGAAATGGGGGCCATGGTCGGTGACTATGGCTTGCGGCATACCGAACTGAGATATGGCATGGTTAAGGAGGAATAAAGCTATAGTTTCAATGTCGGAATTGTATGTAGGCATCGCCTCAACACATTTCGTGAAATAATTCGTGGAAACGATGATGTATCCATGCCCCCAGGCAGAGTGAGGGTTACAAGTCATGAAATCAATGCCCCATTTAGAAACTGATCCAACGATGATAACTGGGTGTAAGGGAGCATGTGGAGTTCGTTGTTTCCAGTTGTAGATTTGGCAAAAGTGACATTTCTGGACCGCAATAATGTAATCTTTGAAAATAGAGGCCCAAAAATAATCGTTGCGAAGGATCTTTTGAGCGGTTGCATATCTTGACATATGGTTGCCACAGGCTCTAGAGTGGCAATAATTTAAATATTTCTCAGCTTCCTCATGCATCAAACACCGTTGAAGGACTAAATCCACACAAAGGTAGTATAAGGTATCCCCAATAATGTGATAGGGTTGGGATTGGTACCAAATTAGACGTCTTTCAGAGTGAGATAGATCTGATCTAAAGGTCTGATTTTGGAGATATATGATGATATCTCCATACCATGGATCATGGGTGCTAATAAGGAAGAGAGATTCATCAGGAATCAACTCATGAGATACAATATTCGTGTATGAAGAGGGAAGATCACAAATCAATTCAGCAAAAGCAAGTGATTTCTTTGAATTAGCTTTAGTGAAATATATTTCAAACTCCTACAAGATGACAATCCATTTGGATTATTTTCCCCTAAGAAACTGATGAGACAAGATATAAGTTACACGGTTACAATCATATATCACTATAGTTTTGTGTAGGAGGATGTAGTGGTGAAAACATTGGACAACATGAATTGCTGCCAATGCCAACTTCTCTACATGGGCATATTGAATTTCAGCATCAAAGAGATTATGGCTTAGGTAGTATATAACATGCTCATTTATTTCTTCATTATCTTGAACGAGCACCATACCAATGGCCCTGTCAGTGGTAGCCAAGTATAGGAAATAATTGCGATGGTAATTAGGAGGATGCAACAAAGGTGCGCTAATGAGCACGGTCTTTAAAGCATCAAAGGAATTCTGAGCAATGTCATCCCAAATGAATGGGACCTCTTTATTCAAAAGGAGAGTAAAACCCTTGGCAAGCTCAGCATAGTTTGGGATGAAGTGACGAAGAAACTTTGCCTTCACTTGCAAACTTTGAAGTTGGTGTAAAGAAGCTGGAGGTGGCAGATTGATAATGGCCTCCACCTTAAGAGGATCAATTCAGATGCCTTCTTTGGACACTACTAATCCTAAGAGATGACCAAATTCAATGCAAAAGACACATTTATGAGGATTTAATCGGATATTGTAGTGTTGGTAACGAAAAAAATCGCTTGTAGGTGAGTCGGATGGTCTTGACGTTTAGACAAGTGTGGGTAAATCATCAAGATACAACTAAAAAAATATGTTTGATATCATGGAAAGCATAAGCCATAGCCCTTTGTAAGGTCGCACCAGCATTTTTTAGGCCAAAAGGAATATTTTTATAGGCAAAAGTCCCCCAAGGATAGATAAAGGCGGTCTTATGTTGATCAACAAGAAGGATATTAATCTGGTTATATCTTGAAAATCCATCCATAAAATAAAAGATGTCACTCACAACACATTCCCTGATAATTTGGTCGATAAAGGGAGTAGGGTAATTATCCTTAGGACAACCTCGATTAATACCTCTGTAATCAACACAAACAAATATGGTTCCCTGCTTTTTAGTCACTGGAACAATATTGGAAATCCAATCTATCAGTGGTATGGGGTAAATAAAGCTAGCTTTGAGAAGTTTTTCAACTTTAGCTTTAATGGCAACTACCCTCCTCGGGTGCACCGAACGAAGATGTTGTCGAACAGGTTTCATTTCTGGGTAAGTTGGGATCTCATGCACCACAATGCTTCGATCGATGCCAAACATTTCCTCATAAGTCCAGGCAAAGACATCACGAAATTATTTGAAAAGGGTCATATAGATCTTAATCTCATCAGGAGAACAAGAGGCCCTTATGTGAATGTTTTCAACTACCCCTGGTTTTACATAGATGTCGATGGGCATGGTTGTCGATATGTTTCTGAAATTTCCTTCAGACAAAATGTTAAATTGGAAACTAGAGCCAAACTTCATGTGGGTCATATTATTCATGGCTAATAATATTTTTATTAGATTCCTCTCGTCAAGAGGTGTAGGATTGATCTAAAGATCATCCAATTCCAATAAGTATTTATGGAGATATGAATTTATTTTGGTTATGGAATTATTATCAAGCTGACCTACAACTCATGTAGGCTCAGAAGCCCAACAGTTACATCTATTCAAACATCATTAGTTGTGTGTAAATATAAGAGGACTTTTCCTCATTTGTGCTCACTCAACTCATCTCATCACATCTCTCTCTCTCTCTCTCTCTCTCTCTCTCTCTCTCTCTCTCTCTCTCTCTCTCTACTGCACAGAAAAGAGTCTCTTCTCTACTACGTAGAAAAGGGTCTCTCTCTCACACATGTGAAGCCGAAAGCTGCTGAAACTGATGCTGCAACTGCATATCCAAACTTTGACCAACGTGGACCATTAAACCTCCTCTTCTAATCTGCATTGTAGGCTCTTCTGAACCTCCTCTAAAGGCTGCAAATTTTGGTGCTGGAATCAAGTCGATTTGACGGTCAGTTTCCAAGATATCGACTGCCCTAGTTTGAAGGAAGCTGCTAAAATTGAAGTTGCAACTGCAGATTCAAAGTTTGACCAGCATGGACCATCAAACCTCCTCTTCTGAACTGCGTTGTAGGTTCATCTGAACTGCGTTGTAGGTTCATCTGAACCTCCTCTGAAGGCTACAACTTTTGGTGGTGGAATCAAGTCGATCTGACGATCGGTTTGTGAGATATCAACTGCCCTAGTTTTGATGATGAAGCCGCTAACGCTGATGCTGCTGATATAGGGTTTGCTAGTATTGATATAAATCAGATTTATTGTACTATTTATCTCTGCTGAATTATTGAAGATAAAAGAAGATTTGATCAAAGGATTTCCCCACACATTGTGGGGTTTGTCCCTAGCTAGCTGCCACATCTGGTGTCTCTTGTCTTGGTTTATTTTTTGTCGATCGTTTAATGTTCTATCTGCACTTTACTTTATGTACATGTGATTGCTAATCTGTGGAATATAATAAGAAAAAGAAGTAAATTTTTATAAGCATATAACATACCATAACTTAACATGGGATCAGAGATGAGGTGAAGACAAAGCCCGAGCAAGAGCAAGAGCAATCATTGAAGAGAAGATTGGCAAGGCTATCCTAAAAGAACTATGGGATCCTCAACACTCTTTCCTTCCAAAGAAAAGCGTCGTGAGAAAGCTGACTATCACAAATGGAAGATGTCTATCGATCTAACCCTAGAAGATCAAGGAGTGCTGGACCATGTAAGAGGCAATATTATTGAGCCTCCATCAAATGCATCTGCTGCTGCCTGGAACAAATGGAAAAACAGAGAAGTCAAAACAAAGAAGAACATCCAGGACTCTATCGACAAGCACTTGGTGGCCTACATCTCTGACCTGAACACCCCCAAGGAAACCTACGATGGATTGGTGAGTTTATTTAAAGTTAATGATGCAAATCAAGTTTTTTTTCTTAGAAATAAGCTGAGGGAAATCAAGAAGGGTAAAGATGAGAGTATGCAAGCATACTTCTTAAGAATCACCAATATCAAGAACAATCTCCTATCTATTAGGAGACTATTACTGATAGGGAAATGGCACTCACGAATTTGGAGGATTACCATCCAAATGGTATGTGTTCAGGACTACTCTTCTAAAAAATAATATAATTCCTGGCTTCGAGGAATTAATGGCTAGATGCATTCAAGAAGAAACAAGGGTAGAAGAGAAAGAAATGCCCATGCCTAAAGGTCCTCCTATTGCCTTTTCTTCTCATGCTAAGAAAAGAAATAATTCCAAGACTAAATCAAAAGGAAAGGCTATACCTAAGGGTGGAATAAAAGGACGATGTTACATCTGCGATAAAGCAGGTCACTATGCAAGGTAGTGCCCTAATAGAAAGGACTCACACCGGGACGATGATAAAAATCCCTCTAATGGCAATCAAAGGAATGACAAATTCAATAGCAAAGGTAAGAGGAGAGTTGGGAATCAAGGAAAAGGAAAACCATTCAAGAAGGCTAGAAATTCCAGGATGTATTAAATGCACCTGACCTCAAAAATAACCTGGTGTCCGTCTCGGAAATGGAAGACAAAGGCTACAAGGTAACCTTCAGGGATGGCAAGGTACGTATATGGAAAAATAATGTTAAAGATGCCTTTACTCTTGGGTTTCGTGTTGATTCATTATATCAGTTCGATGGAAGTCCGTTGGGTATCATGTCTTATGACACATCTCTTGAGTCCGAACTTTGGCATCAGAGTGTTGCCCCCTTCATTATAAAGCTCTATTCGGTGTAAGAAAAATGGTGACAGGGATGCCTGAATTCCAAGTAGAGAAAGAAGGTGTATGTCTAGGATGTGTCGAAGGAAAGCTCAAAAGGGGACCATTCCCCTCAAGCCAAAGCAAGACCTCTGATATATTGTAGTTGGTTCACTCAGGCATATCTAAGGCTAGCATTAAGAGTGAGAATACTACACCACATACTCCTGAGCGGTGTGGTGGAAAGGAAGAATCATACGATTGTGGAAGTTGTCTCTATGGGTAGATGATGTAACAATGCCTGATGTGGAGGAACCCATGGATCCTATTTATCCACCTGAGCCTTCCTCTTCTAGGAAGAGGCCTTCATGGCTTAGGGGGATACTTGATGATGCTGAAGGACATGCTGCACCTTGAGGAATCTTTCATAAAAGTAGGAAACCTAACAGGTATCAGGGATACCTAACCATCATGAGCATGATCATACAAAATGAGCCTTCATCATTCTCAGATGTCGTCAAGCATCAAGTATGGAAGGATGTTATGACCAAAGAATATGAGTCTATTATGGAGAATGATGTCTAGGAAGTAGTTCCCAAACCCCAGGACAAGACAATTGTTACTTGAAAATGGCTTTATAAGATAAAGTTGTAGTAGATGGAAGTACAAAATAGTATAAGGTGTGTTTTGTTGCTCGTGGTTTCTCCCAGAAGTCGGGTATAGACTATGATGTGATATTTGCACCTATTACTAGATATACAACCATCCACTTGATCATAGCCCTTGTGGCTTCACAAGGATGGAACCTACATCAGATGGATGTCAAGACCGCATTCTTGCACGGTTCCATCAAAGAAGAGGTCTATGTGGAGCAACCCGAAGGATTTGAGATATGATTGAAAATCTCATATATGCAGGTTGAAGAAGGCTCTCTATGGGCTGAAGCAAGCACCCTGAGCATGGTATGAGAGGATCGATAACTACTTGATGAAGCTGGGATTCGCTAGGAGTGAAGCCAATCCTAACCTTTACCTTAAGGTAGAAGATGACAAACCTCTCATACTAGTGTTGATGACAAGATTTTGAAAAGAATTGGTATGATGGACTGAAAGCCCGTGACTACCTCGAGAATCTTAACTTTCAGAAGTTATATCGTAGTAATGTCAAACCAGATTTGGGAAATGCATCTGAGTTTCAAAAACTCATTCACGTTGATGTTCTTGGTGAACCTCTGTCTGAACATATGTTTTGCAGTTAGCATTGTGAGCTCATATTTGGTTGAGCCTCACTAGATTGGTGCCAAGAATCTCCTGAGATGTCTTTAGGACACAATCTCTCATGGATTGAGATACACTACTGGAAATATGAAACTGCATGATCATTCGAATGCTGATTAGGCAGGTAGTATGGAGGATCACTGGAGCACTTTTAATGTTGTTTCTCTTTGGATTATGCTTCAATATAATCGATACGCAGTAAGCAGAAGTTGGTTGCCATAAGCACCGCCGAGCCTAGATACATATCTATGAGTATGATCTCGTATGAAGCTACATGGTTGGGGAAGCTCTTTAGTGAGATGTTTGAACACATACCACTATGATTCTCTGTAACAACCAGAGATGGGATTCGATTATTGAGGAATCTCGTATTCATCGATTGATCCAGCAGATAGACATCATCTTGGATATGGTAATTCGATGAGCAAGGAGGCTCCATCGAATTAAGATGATGTACAGGTCGATACACCTTGTAAAAGCCCCGAGGAAAGATCTAATCTATGATTTTTCCCAAACGACTTCAAGTCATCAAGAAACCCTTATACAAGGGTCATGCATGTTGCATACATTGAGCTCTAGGAGCTCTAAGGGCTTGCCATTCTTACTGGAGCAACATACGAGCACAGGGTGACTCGCCCTCCCCTGGTGGTGTGCACTGGAACAAGATGATTCACTCTCTTATGGGACAAGATGATTCGCTCTCTTGTGGAATAGGATGATTCGCTCTCCTGTGTAGCAGGATGATTAGTTCTCCTATGAGGCCTGGATTGATATGTTCTCCATGGCGATTGCAGCAGGATTGATGTGTTCTCCTGTGAGGCCTGGATTGATGTGTTCTCCATGGTGATTGTAGCAGGATTGATGTGTTCTCTTGTGAGAATAGGATTGATTAGTTCTCCTGTCGAGGCATCCTACCCATATGGTCTGGGACTCATGGGAAGTACCTCTCATCTGATCAATGAGTAGGGAAATGAAGTTAGGGACCATAGTGGTACCGATGGATGCATTGTTGTATCTACCATACTCGCTGCACTAGGATGACCTCCATTGATCTGGGATCAATGATGCTAGTCTGGGACCAGTGGTAGGAGTGGTACATTCTATGACACTGACTTTGGGTCGATTGTTACTGGTCTAGCACCAGTGGTACGCACTCTGAGACTGACTTTGAGTCAGTGGAGGATGTTACTGGTCTACGACCAGTGGTAGGAGTTGTACTCACTATGACATTGACTTCGGGTTGGTTCAGACTGGTCTGGGACCAGTGGTACATACTCTGAGACTGACTTTGAGTTAGTGTGATACATCCTCGATCCTTTCTTCTTCTTCATAATTCGGACAAATGCAGAGCAGAGCCATACAAAATAGTACAGGGCAGAACAAGACAAAGCAAAACAGGAAAAAATAGAGTAGAGCAGGGCAAGGGTCAAGTTGTAAACTGGGCAATGCATTTGATGGATGAATAGTAGCGACCGATAGACATATTGTAAATGAAGTTCTCCCTAGTTGAGAGGGAGTGTTAAATTGGCAACTAGGGCCAAAATTCATATGGGTCATATTATTCATGGCTAATCATATTTTTATTAGATTCCTCTCGCTGAGAGGTGTAGGATTTATCTAAAGATAATCCGATTCCGATAAGTATTTATGGAGATATGAATTTATTTGATTACGGCATTATTATCAAGCCGACCTGCAACTCATGTAGGCTCAAAAGCCCAACAGTCGCATCTATTCAAACATCATCAGTTTTGTATAAATACAAGAGTACTTTTCCTCATTTGCACTCACTCATCTCATCACATCTCTCTTTCTACTGCGCAAAAAAGAGTCTCTTCTCTACTGCACAGAAAAGGGTATCTCTCTCACACATGTGAAGTTGGAAGCTGCTAAAACTGAAGCTGCAACTGCAGATCCAAAATTTGACCAGTGTGGACCATCAAACCTCCTCTTCTGATCTATGTTGTAGTTTCATCTGAACCTCCTCTGAAGGCTGCAACTTTTGGTGGTGGAATCATGTCGATCCGACGGTCGGTTTGCGAGATATCGACTGCCCTAGTTTGAAGGAAGCTACTGAAATTGAAGCTGCAACTGTAGATCCAAATTTTGACCAGCATGAACCATCAAACATCCTCTTCTGAACTGTGTTGTAGGTTCATTTGAACCTCCTCTAAACGCTGCAACTTTTGGTGGTGGAATCAAGTCGATCCGACGGTCCGTTTGTGAGATATCAATTGCCTAGTTTTGATGATGAAGCCGCTAATGCTGATGTTGCTGATCTAGGGTTTGCCACTATTGATATAAATTAGATTTATTGTACTATTTCTCTCTACTAAATTATTGAAGATAAAAGAATATTTGATCAAAGGGTTTCCCCACACATTGTGGGGTTTGTCCCTAGCTAGCTGCCACATCTGGTGTCTCTTGTCTTGGTTTGTTTTATGTCGATCGTTTAATGTTCTATCTGCACTTTACTTTATGTACATGTGATTGCTAATCTGTGGAATATAATAAGAAAAAGAAGTAAACTGTTATAAGTATAGAACATACCATACCTTAACACAAAACTTCGTGAACTAAGATGGTTGTTTAAAAAGGAGCAGTCGTTGCAGGGGAAACTAAAGCCTCTAGAAAGGTAGGAATTGCACCAAGGCTAGGAAGAAAAGAGGAACGACGATGAATAATATTCCAAGGGGTTTATTCAAGAGACATGACCTCAACGATGCTTTCGTTAATAAGGAAATTCTCATTCAAAGGATCTTCAAAATCTTAAGAACCAATCCAATAGGTTTGTGAACACGAGCCTAGGACCATACTCAATCGATCATTGGTTTGAGATGCAGCCGCGAAAGCCATAAGGACAACTTGGTAAGCTTGTTTGACGGTGTTTAGCAGCATGGTGTCACCAAATTTATCAATTTGATCAAGTCTAGGGATGATCCAAGCGTCATTACTAGGCTATATCATGTTAAATGAGGCAACCTTGGTGGGAGGAGGAAGGGAAAAAATCCCCATTAAGGTGGAATATTTGAAAAGACTCGCTCCGACATTTTCGTAAGGAATGTTGGTTTTCCCAACATAAGGTACATTATGAGTTGAAGAGTCAGAGGAAAAGAAGGTCAATTGGTCTACTGTGACAATTTTCCCTTGATGGGGAAAACGAAGCACATGGAAAAGTGAAGAAACCACACAAAACATTGCGTGCGTCTAACTATGGCCAAGTAGAAGGTTATAATTGAGATTTGCGTCAACAACTTCGACTTCCAAATTGACAGTTTTTCCTTCTAACTGAATGGGTAAAGAGGACCATGCGGTCGAAAACCTCTACCATCAAAAGCTTCCACAGTATTTAGGGACTGGTTGAGAGAAGGGGAATCAATGGCTTTCCAACATGATATGGACATAATGCATGTAGAGGTTGCTTCATCATAATAGTTTGGTGAATTGTCCTGCCCATAACGACAACTTATATGAGAAAAGAAAGTTTAGGTGGTAGGCGAGTGACATGGTTTTCAAGATCAAAAGTGATCAAGTTGGAATCCATGGGATCAATTCCTCCAGTGGTGGATAACAAATCCTTCCATTATGATGGACACGTTTGAAGGAATTACAAGACCGACATCACCAATGGTGTTTGAGCCAAATCTTCTACAATATTGTAGTGTTGGGAAACTCACGCAATTGGGTTATAAGACAATTTCTGAAGAACACCTTTAGGGGGTGGTCAATTTATGGAATCAGTGTTAGGTTTCTAGATATGGAGAGGACTGGAATTAGGTGAAATACAGGAAGAGGGTATATCAGTGGCATCTTTCTCCACCATGGGTCTTTCAGGAAGTGGATAATCTTTTGATATGATGGCTATGAAAATAAATTCTGAGTCACTCATGAACACTTGAGAGCTTCCGGGGGTTTGAGCATGGGGTTGTTCTACCATTTGTCTTTGCTTAGATGGGAAAGGTTACTTCAGCACAACTGGTGTCCCTGTGGTTCCTTTTAGAAGACGACTTACTTCGGCACGTCAGGGGCAATCCTTAGTGTAATTATCTTCATCACAAATAAGGCGAGGATATTTAGGTTTTCACTTTGATGAATCGTTAAGTGACGGTTTTTGGAAATCACGTTTGGGGGTACCCTGCTTAGCTTTTCCTTTACCGTTTTTCTTTCCTTTCGAGGATTTTTCTGTTGTGATAGACTAGACAACATTTACCTCTAAGGTTTTACCAGGATTCTTTGAGTTGACTCCAGTATTGGAGGTTGTAGCAGCATGAGTAGATTTAGGTTTCGTAGAAGCAGCCAGTGTACTAGTAGACTGTTGGGCCACAAATCCAATGATACCATCAATGGGTGGTGTATTTGTGGGTGTGAAAGATGCAGGACCAGTCGAAGGTCACTAGGCACTAGGTAGGAGTTCATACAACGTGTTAGATTGTGAATAGACAAGATCCAAATACTGGGCATGGGTGGTGGCTTGTTCCTCAATTACACAACCATCCATAGTTATGTCTTTAGTGATAGGAGGGATGAATGATTTGGACAACCATTCAATCAAAAGCTGATCTGGGATGTCAAATTTGATGAGACGATTCTACGTCTCCATTCATGGATATGATCAGAGATATGAGTGGAAGTCGTTTGTTGCAAAGATGTTAAGGGATGGGTTCTGATGCAGGAGCATTCAACCCAAGAGAAAATCATTGTAATTAAGTAGACAAAGGGGGTCATGCATTTTAAGGAAGTTGGATTCCTAAGTGATGAATTAATGTAATATTAGGATTTTGAGTGAATAGAAAAAGAATTAATTATATAATGAGAGGAAGTTGTAAATGCTCTCGAATTAAAGGAGAAAATGAGTGGTGAATAATGACAAGAGTCAGAAGTCAATTATGACTCTTAAAACAATTCCATGATTCGAGGAACTGGAGAGAGTACTTAGGAATTAATTAAAGTAGAAGTGGACATAGAGGATTTAGGAGTCAGTTCAATAGATTTAGGAATCGAACTAGGATTTGTTCAACAAACCTTGCTGGTATAAATGTAAGCCTACAAGCAGAGTAGAGGAAGGAGGCCACTGATATCGAAGATCAGGCCTGTGAGAGACACAGAGTCTTGAATGTAATCAATTGTTCATATTATATGCAGAGGTTCATTTTGGTGTTGTGTAAATGTGTGAAATAAGTGTGAAATGATTGATTATGCTTGAATTCGTAGGTTCTCTAATAGAGGTTGCAGGCAGAGTTCTTAAGAAATACGCAGAGGAGAAGAACGATTCAAAGGAATTGTAAGGGATCATGGAATCCACTTGGATGATCAGAGTGAAGCTCTGAAGATAAGGTGATGTAAGAATTCACAGAAGGCAAGCTCAGGAAGAGTGTGCAGTGAAATAGTAGAAGACCCAGAACCTTTGAAGAAACCGGAACCACAAAGGGAAATTGAAGAAATAGCGTAAAAACATAAGTAAATGAAGAAACGAGAAGTGAAGAAATGAAGAAATGATGAACAGTGATTGTTGGATCTTGAAGATCAACGGCCAGGAGCCAATCGTAGAGGACACAGAGGAATATTGCATCGGTGGTTTTGTAACAGTGAAAGTGGATTTCGGGTGGCCTCAAAACTGTAAGCAGTATTGAAGGATGAGTGTCGATTCCACTCATCAAAAGACGCGTGGTAGCAAGAGGAGAGAGGAAACCACTTTATCGGGTAGTTAATCCTCATGCTTGTTATCTACCCGATATCAATGACAGTCGTCAGATCTATTAGGTGCAGATCGAAGGTGGAGAATAGGCACACAAGTTTAAACGGTCGAGAGTAATGTCAACCGCTGGATCGGAGGATACAATGGACAGTCAAGATTTGATCGGATGCTTCGGTGATCAGAGATCGGAGGAGGAGCAGCACAATGGAAGTTTTGATATGGAAGAGCGGACCCGACAATAAATATAGAAGCGGGCTTACAAACCTTGAAGTCTGGCCTTATGTGTTCGGGTTGGGATTTCAATGTATTCCATAAAGTGTGTGCCTGAGTCATTTAAGGCTTAAGCGTTATTTAAACGCTTCTGGTAGTCACATATCAGAGGTGGAAGAGGTGATGAGGCATGTATGTGTTATGACCCGCGGAGGAGCCGATATCCGATTGCGATAAAGTTAACCTCAGAAAGTGTGCAAAGGCTGTACAAAGGAAAAAGTTATGTTTGCGGGATTTTTCATTTGTCAATTGGTTTTTCCTTTGTAAATGGTTTTATAAAGGATTAAGTGTCGATAGGAAGATTTTATGTGTAAGTCCACTTATAAATGGGGTTAAATATATATATACGGACTTAAGGGTTAATAAAGATTAACGAAGATTTAAGCAAGGTGATTAATTTCCAATAGAAAGGAAAAGGTGGGTTAATGTTTAGACTTTGTTAAGTCTATGAATCATTCTGCATGAGACTAAAAGCAGGCCTTAACCATTTATGGTTGAAGATTTGACTCCTTTGAGAGTTAAATTCTTGGGACAAGTGTGCTTATGCATTCTATATGTATACTGTGGGTGTAAGCGGGGGTAACCCAGCATTAGGTTCCAATATCATACCGAACAGGAAATTTGAATGGGTAAGGAAATCCATGGCTAGAGTACTGAAATCTTGGAAAGAACCTTGAGGGAGTTCGATGTACCATTTAGTAGCAGCACCCGTTAAAGTGCGCTGAAAAAGACACAACCAGATTGAGTCATCAACCCAAGATTTAGAGGAACACCAAAGGTGGTAAGTCATAACATGCACTTTACGGTCTTCTCCAGACTTACCTTCGAACTTAGGACAGTCACTTGGTATTTTGGTTGGTACCAGAGGCCAATACGGTGAGTGCAGTATTGGGTCATTTGTAAGCCTTGACACATCCAACAATTCCGATGTTTCCAAGAATGACAATTGTGGATTATGGTGTATAAAGTCTTTGGTATGTACCAAACTAAGTATTCCAACCTTGCTAAGTTTTGCCCCCACTATGGTGGGTTTTGTCCATAAAGAGGTTGACCATAAGGAGGTTGATCATATGGAGGTTAACGATAAGGAGGTTGGACATATGGAGGATGACTATATAGAGGTTGACCATACATAGTTTGGTAACCATATTGGACATATGGAGCCTGCGAAGAAAACTGACCATACTGTTGTTGGTAAGGTCCCTATTGCATCTACTACGACTGTGGCGACAGTTGTTGGTAATGTCCTTGTTGGGATTGGTAGGAAACCTACGGTTGCAGGTAAGGTCTCTATTGGGGTTGGATAGGAACTTCTGCCTCTGGTTGTTGGTAAGGTCCTTGTCGGGATTGGAAGGAAACCTACAGTTGCGGCTACAGGTAAGAAACCTGCGGCTGCAGATGTAGGTAAGGTCCCTGCTGTGGTTGGATATGAATTTGTGAGTGCAAAGGAGGATTACCAGTCCCAAGAGCATACTACATTTAAGTACCATATTGCATTTGAGGACCTTCCTGCTGATAAAGATGAACACCTAATATTAGAGTTTGGAGATGTTGAGAGCCAATAGGAACATAAGGTTGTTTCTAGGAAAGCTAAGTCAGAGGAACTTGGTGACCTTACAAAGAGGTTCCCATGACGTTACCTGATTCAAGTGGAACTGGTGTTCCACTTGGGTTAGAAACAACATCAGTGGGTTGAGTTGCCCCCGATGTGGGAGGAGGGGGTGCATAGTTTCCACTAGAAGCAAGAGGTACGTAGGGCGGAGGTAGTTTCCCCCCAAACAGTGGAACAGATGAACTTGTATGTTGTCCACTCATATTGGGGACCACAGTTACTGTGGCTATAGTAGGAGGATCAAAAAGATTAAGAGGAACGTCTATTTCACCTACCGTCGTTGTAGGTTGGGTAGGGGTTTGTGCAGTTACTGACACATTTGGAACAAATGAGTTGGCAGTAGGAGTGACACCAAATGACCAAATAGGATTATGACATAGTGAAGTTGCACCTGAATTATTGGGAAAAGCACCACCAAGAGAGTTATAACCCGGTGGCACTAAGGGTGCACTATAAGTAGGAGGTGTACTTAGCCCAATCGTCATATTGTAGGGAGAGGAAACATAAGGATAATTTTCTAGAGGAAGAAGTAATATAGGATCGATCTCAGTACTTGGAATATGAGTTCCAAAAGTTTCCAAAGAAATACCTTGGGGTGTTGACCCTACATGTGGGTTATCACCTTCTGTTACAATGGTTGAGAACAGTTTTGGGATGGGAACTCGAGTCGCTTTGGGAGAAATGGACTCAAAGGTACATTGGGAGTATCAAAAGGACTATATGGATGTGGAGGTGATAAATACACAGGATCTTATTCAAAGAGTGGATTAGGAGGAAAAAGTAAAAACTTCGAAGTAGGTTGAAAACTTCGAAGTAGGTTGAGGACTGTTAGCTCTGCTACATACGTGGACATTTTGGGAGTCAAATGCAAGCCTGGCCATGTTGTTGTTGTTCGAAGAAAACCCCTATCTATCATCCTCCTCGTTCCCCTCACTCCACTCACACTCTCATAACCCTCGCCATCTTTGTTTTCCTCCAAAGCTCGACATAAGCCCCTGTTTCCTCAAGCCCTAAAGAGCTATGCCTAAAGCTCCATAGCAGCGTCACCACATGACCCTGCGCCTCGGTAGCCCATAGTCGTCTTTTGATCATAGTCGTTGATTGCCACGCCACAATATAACGGTCCCCGCTGCATTCAACGAACCATCCGCACGTTTATTTCTTCCACCGTCCAATCATCCCTGAAACGATTAGACGACATTCGCTCCTCCCGCTCTCACAAACTAACCGCGCGTTAACTCACGATCAAAGCGATTTTCGTCACGTCCCGTCTGCCACGCATCGCATGATGATTGTGATCGTGAGCCCTCGTACGATTACCACTCACCCACCAAAAGCGGTGCGATCAATACTGCTCACCGCCAAAACCGTCCTCCCCGCTCGTTAACTCCCGTGCATCTGTGACGCCCGATGACCATTGGATCTGTCCGCCCGACGATCCAACGACCTTCGTCCACCCTACTTCCATACCTCCTGGTACTCCTTACCAAGCTATATCTGTCGTCCATCTACGCAATCCAATGGCCAATCTCGTTCCTCTATTCAATTCGTCCACTCGCCATGAAGTCCATGTTCCTTAACTGCTATGTGCATCCAAAGGACGAGCATAACCAGTTCTCGGTACCGTTTGTAGCAGAACCTCAACCACCACATTTAAGGGATAGTATGGTCAAGAAAGAAAGGATAAGCCTCAAGCAGTTAAATGCATTTATCAGTTATGGAATTTCATCCATATGACACTCCACCTGCCCGAGAAAGACAGCACGGCACCTGAGAAGATCAAATCCATCCACTGAAGCAAGCATATTGCACCAGAGACTCCATCAGAAAGTTAAGGTGATTGGTGGTCAATTATGACTCCCCCACACCTAGAATAGCAGAATATCTTTGTAATGAAATGCTATATATACCGAGAAACAAGATGTAATTGGGGTTGATGGTTGTTGTTTTGATGTAAGGTTCAACTTCTGGAGACTGTAACTGCTTTGATACTTGCAGCGTCTCATCTTCATTTTCAGCTAATACAAGCTTCTTTTGTTGTTAATTGATCACTTTCCATTTCTATTCTGTCCTAGGCTATGCCTGTTATGCAGTTTTCATGAACTCTTGATATTTAGCATTAGAGGAGCTGTCATCCTACCTCTGTGTTAAAATCTTGTATGTATCAGTGAATGTGTTATTCAGGTTTCTGTTTACTTAGTGATAAAGAGCTATCATCCTGTTTGTGCATTAGGAAATAGATTTGTAGACCTCTTTACTGGTTGTAGTCGGCCATCACATGGTCTTGTGCATCTGCTGGTGTGGTCAGTATTCTCCATATTCACAAAATCCCTAAACTGTGAGTAATTGGTGGTCTAAAGCCTTGTAGTCTGGGGGTGTTCACACATGTCTCGAGTCAAGCAAAGTAGGAGTGGTTATCTGGCTTGAACAAGCATCCGTCCTTCCCTTCATCCATTTCCAATATCATGTTGAGTTTGTAATGTTCATGAGCATCTTCGAGATACAACTTAGGAGAGTTTCTTGGGGTGATAACATTAATTGGCGCCATTGCTGGGGAGAGGAGATTGAAGCTCAACTTCCCCAACAACATAGTTCCAAATGTTGATGATAGACAAAGTCTGGGCACATTTCTGGCTGTAATCATCTACATGGCGACTCTACTGGAGGACCAACCTAGTGGCGACTCCACATTACAGTTCTGGCTCTGTTTGTGAGGCATACCCAGAGAAATCCTTAGAAATCACCAGCTGACCTAGTGCCTGACCCTAAGAAGATTGTCAAGTCGAAGAAAACATCACAGAAAGGAGCATCAAGATCAAGTAAGCCTAAGAAATCTTATGTATCTCTGCAAGAGAAGGTTATAGTTGAGAATACATAGTTTGAAGATCTAGAGCCTAATATTGCTAGTGAAGAATCACCTTCAAAGATTCATAAAGCTCCTTGTTCAGTTAGTTCCCCTTTGGATCTCAGTCCAAAGGAAGCATCCCATACGGTCCATCATATTCCCTTGTCTCTGTCATCTATTTCATTGTTCCCCACCACTCAATCTACCAGTATCCTTCCACGTACCCCAGTCATGGCAGGCCAGCAAGCACCCACAAAGATGGAAAGAATCATAGCTACTAGGTATGGACCGTTGGTCTTTCTTGTTACTTTGAATGCCATGCCTACAGGAAAATACCAAAAATACATGCCTAAGTTCACTGGTACGGAGGGGGTAACAACTGAAGAACACCTTGAATCTTTTTATAGTTATGTTGATAACCTGGATATTAGTGAAGATGATGTGTGGATGAGAGTTTTTGTCGAGAGCCTTGATGGAGAAGCTAGAAAATGGTTAAGAGAACTGACAGCTAGATCTATAGCAGACATTGAAGCACTAGATGATGTATTTTTGAAGCACTAGGGAGATAAAAAAGACTTGCTATATTACCATACTGAGTTTGGTAACCTGAAGAGGGAGAATGGGGAATCTTTGCCTAATTTTAATAAGAGATTCAATCGTATGTATAGTAAGATACCAATTGAAGTAAAGCCAACCCCCACTTCTACCAAACTTACCTATGCCAATGCTTTTGACTCTGATTTCTGCCTGTTATTGAGAGAAAGAAGATGTGCCACCCTAGCTAATACGCAAGATACAACCCTAGAAGTAGAATCTAATATCATGGCTACAGAAAAACTCAAAAGTCATGCTGACAGAAGGAGGTAGAGAGGTTTTGCTTCTTCTTCCTCTGCTTCATCTTCAGAGCCTAAATTAGACAAAATGACCAGAATGATAGAGTCATTGGCTGCTGAGATATCTAAGCTGAAGGCTGAACAGAACTCTGGGAAGGCAAGACTTCAGAACACATTTTCTCCAAGAAACTCAAACCCATTCAGAAGAGCAAATGAACAGTTGCAAATCATTCAGAGGGGTAAAGAAACAAACGAAGAACAGAAAGTTAAAGCTCCTTTTCAAAATGTAGTCATGGAGGAGGAATAGTTTGAAGAAGAGGATGGAATTCATTGCATGGAAGATAAAAGCAGTGATGCCTTGCTGACATTGGCTGCATACGAAGAAGCATTGTCGTAGGACCAAACTAGTCAAGAATGGGACAGAGAGGTTGTTCTGCAGACTGGTGAACAGCAAAGATATAATCTGAGGTCAAAAGAAAACAATGCCAAGGAGAATCCTGCCCAAAAAGTTGTGATCCCCACAGAGCAATAGAACACCAGACAGAAAAGACCAGGAGCTGACTCAGTCATCCTCAAAGCACCAGCTCAAGAGGTAAGAGGTCCTGAAAAGGTCCCTTTCCCTTTCAGCTTTGAATCGTAAGTCCAGAAGTTAAAAATATATGTACCTCCGTTAGAACTTGTAAAGAGTGAAGCGTTTAGGAAGCCTATCCTTGAGGCCCTTGAGCTGGAAGCCATACAAACCTCCACTGACTCTGTCAATTTGCAAGATGATAAACCTGTAGTTGTGTTGAGCCCCATGATTGAACCTACTGATGATAACTCTCCATCTTTTTATGTCTCCTTGACCATTCATGACAAAATCCTCCACAATTGCCTGCTAGACACTGAGGCTAGCCATAATCTGATGCCAAAAGTTGTCATGGAAGAGTTAGCCCTTGATATCACCAGACCATATCATGATTTATTCTCATTCGATTCAAGGAAAGTAAAATGTCTGGGATTGATTAAAGATTTAGCCATTACCCTAACTCAATTGCCCATGAAGAGCATGGTGATGGACATTGTGGTAGTAGATGTCCCTCCTAACTTTGGCATGATGTTGTCTAGAGGATGGGTTAAGAGACTAGGTGGGACATTACAGAATGACTTATCTTATGCCATTGTCCCATTTTTTGGAGGAGAAAGCAGGAGATTGTACAGAGAAGCACAGTTGGCATACATCATCAGTGATGAGAGAAATCCTTCTAATCATCCCATTTATGCTGTGGACACTGTTTTTGGAGCATGTATCCTCCAAATAGAAGAATCCCAAAAGGCCTCAATGCAACACAGGAAACAAATGGTTCAGGCCGAGGAAGAGCAAGGAAGTCAAGTTTGAGAGATGTTCTTTCATGGAGCATGTTCCAGGGAGACTGCAAGAGCAGGGGTGGTGCTCATTTCTCCAAAACAAGAAGGCACACATCTGTCTTTTAAGCTGGCATTTCAAGTCACCAACCATATAGCAGAGTATGAGGCTTTGATATTGAGTCTTAATGCAGCAAAAGACAAAGGAATCGAAAGCATAAAGGTGTTTGGAGATGCTGATCTTATCATTCAACAAGTAAACAGAACATTTCAAGCAAAGCACCCAAGGCTGAAAGCATACAGAGATGAGGTATGGAGACTCAAAGATTCTTTTGATAGTTTTTGTATCTCATACATCCCTAGAGCCAAAAATCAACTTGCTGATTCCCTTGTTGTGTCTGCTAGCATGTTTATCCCTCCCATGCCTCCCAGACTAGTTTATGAAGTCCAAATGAAATACAGACCATCCTTGCCTGACAATGTCCAGCATTGGAAAGCTTTTGAAGACGATGATGAAGTGAATAGGTTCCTACAAGTCATTGATGAATTCTCTGAAATGCAAATTGACCAAGAAAATGAAGCCTTAGAAGAAAACCCCCAATCCCAGCTTAGAAATAAAATTGGAAAAGATAGCATTGTCCAACTTCCCAGGAATCATATACCTAAGGGCCCGGTTCCTTTAGAGAAGTTGTTTGATCATAATGATGTGCCTTACAAGGCTGCTCAAAAAGAAGATCAATCTGCAGTCTGTAAGCATAATATAGGGAGTCCAGGTCAGCCAAGATATATAAATATGTCCACTCATCTATCTACTGACCAAAGTGTTGAACACTGCAATTTAATGAAGCAATTTGCTGATGTCTTTGCCTGGGAATATAGTGACCTAAAAACTTATGATAAAAAGATCATCCAGCATAAAATCCCTTTAGAGAAAGACACCATACCTTTCAAGCAGAAGCTGAGACCAATAAACCCCTTGCTCCTTCCTCTAATTGAAAAAGAAATCAAGAAGTTATTGGCTGCCAAAATCATAGTCCCTCTCAGATATTCAAAATGGGTAGCCAATTTGGTTGTGGTGAGGAAGAAAAGTGGAGAAATCAGACTCTATGTTGATTTCAGAAACTTAAACAAATGCTCTAAGAAAGACAATTATCCTCTACCCAAGATGGAGCATTTGTTGTAGAAGGTCTCAGGAGCCAAAGTGATGTCTTTCCTGGATGGATTTTTAGGGTATAATTAGGTTGCTGTAAATCCAGATGATCAAGAGAAGACTGCATTCACCACTCCTTAGGGCACTTTTATGTATTCCAAGATGCCTTTCGGATTGATGAATGCTGGAGCTACCTTTTAGAGAGCTATGGATATAGCATTTGTGGGAGAGAAGGATAAATTTGTCCTTATCTACCTTGATGATATAACAATATACTCTAGCAGCCATCAAGACCATTTGTAGCATTTAAAGAAAGTGTTCCTGAAGTGCAGAAGGTTTGGGATTTCAGTCAATCCTAAAAAGTCACAGTTTGCTTTAGAAGTAGGCAAGCTGCTAGGACATATTGTTTCTGCTGTAGGTGTCCGGATTGACCCAGAAAGAGTAAAAGCAATACAGACTTTGTCTATCCCAAGATCAAAGAAGGATATCCAGTCCTTTCTGGGTAAAATAAACTTTGTGAGGAGGTTTATCCCAAATTTTGCAGAACTGGTGAAGCATATTACCTCCATGTTGAGAAAGGGATCAAAGGTCAAATGGACTGAGGCAGCAAGAAGATCCTTTGAGTCCATTAAGAAAGCCATTATGGAAGATCCCACTCTAAGCAGTCCAGATTACAACAAGGAGTTCCATATATTTTCATTTGCCTTTGAAGACACCCTTGCAGCAGTTTTATTGCAAACAGACGAAGAAGGTGCAGAGCATCCAGTGGCATTTTTCAGCAAAACATTAAGGGATGTTGAACTGAGGTATGATATCATCGAGAAACAAGCATATGCTCTTATCAAGTCCTTGAAAGATTTCAGAACTTACATTCTGCATTCTAAGGTAATTGCATATGTACCCTCTGCTTCAATAAAAGATGCCCTAACACAGCCTGACGCTGATGGAAAAAGGGCTAGATGGATTGCAAAGCTGATTGAATTTAACATAGAACTGAAGCCCACAAAGCTTATAAGAGGTCAGGGCCTTGCCAGACTATTGGCCGAAGAAAATTGCAGAACATTGGACATAAATCTCATGGGCTCAATTTCAGAAAATAATCAGACAGAAGAAGAAGAAACAGCTGAACCAGAAAAGAATCGGACATTGGCCGAGAATCTAGCTTCTTGTGATTGGTACTCTGCCATAGCTTGATTCTTGATGAAGCTAGAAGTTCTTCCAAATTTTAGTTCAAGACAAGCTAGAACTGTTAAGCTCGAGGCAGCTAAATATTGTGTTCATAAAAATCTACTCTACTGGAGGGACCCATCTGGAATGCTTTTGAGGTGTCTGGACAAAGAGTAATCTATAGAGGTTATGCAACAATTTCATTCCAGCATGTGTGGAGGGCACCATTATTGGAAAACCATGGCCCACAAGATCCTTAGAGCTGGGTACTATTGGCCCACCTTATTTTCTGATGTATTTTCATTTGTTAAATCTTGTGACAGGTGTCAAAGATTTGAAGGGAAGTAGCAATTGAAGTCCCTGCCCTCAAAGCTTATACATGCTAGTGGCCCTTTTTAGCAGTGGGGCTTGGATTTCATTGGAGAAATCAATCCACATTCCAGTAGCTAACACAGATGGATCCTAGTAGCCACTGATTACTTTACCAAATGATTGAGGCCATCCCTACCAGAAAAGTTGATCATCATGTGGTCATGAAGTTTTTGACAGAGAATATCTTCACCAGATTTGGTTGTCCACATAAATTAGTCACAGATAATGCAGCAGCCTTTAGGGCAAAAGAATTGGTGGACATGTGCAATTCAATGGGCATTAAACTGGTTCATTCCACCTCATATTATCCTCAAGGCAATGGCCTAGTAGAATCTTCCAACAATAGCTTAATAAGGATATTTAAGAAGCTATTGGAAGACAACAAAAAGAATTGGGACTCTAAACTCAAATATGCATTGTGGGCTGACAGAGTGACCATTAAGAGATCCACAGGGAATTCTCCATTCAAGCTAGTATATGGCACTGAGGTTGTGTTCCCAATACAGTTAATACTCCCCGTGGCAAAGTTCTTGCAACAAGAATAGAATGAGGAAGAATACATGGCAAAAAGGATCATTGATTTAGCAGAGGTACACCAAATCAGAGAACAGCTGGTTGAAAAGTTTGCAGCACATCAGAAGAAGATCAAGGATGCTTTTGACAGAAGGACAAAAATAAATAATTCTCAAGTTGGGTATTTGGTTCTGAAGTGGGATGCACTAAAAGAGAAGAGAGGCAATCATGGGAAGTTTGATGCCTTCTGGACATGGCCTTTTATTATTTCTCAGACCCAAGGGAACAATACCTTCATACTGCAAGTATGGGAGGAGAAGCAGTTTTTGATGGCCTAGTTAATGGGCATTTTCTGAAAATTTATGTTGTTTAAGATCTTTGGCCTTAAAAATTGTAAATATGTTGTTTTATTAGTTTTAGTGTAAGCTCAGTTAGACTCCATGCCCAATGGAACACTAGGAAATTTTGCTAATCTGATTTTCACAGGAAAGGCATTGATCTGCAAGTTCTTGAGACCTTGCAGGGAGGATCTCATCCCCAGAAGGAGCTAGTGTCAGCTCTGCTTCATACGTGGACATTTTGAGAGTCAGACGCAGACCTGGCTGTGTTGTTGTTGTTCGAAGAAAACCCCTCTCTGTCATCCTCCTCGTTCCCCTCACTCCGCTCACACTCTTATAACCCTCGCCATCTCTGTTTTTCCTCCAAAGTTCGACATAAGCCCCTGTTTCCTCAAGGCCTAAAGAGCTAATCCTAAAGCTCCATAGCACCGTCACCACATGGCCCTGCGCCTCCGTAGCCCATAGCCGCCTTTTGATCAAAGTCGTTGGTTGTCGCACCACAATCTAACGGTCCCCACCGCATTCAATGAACCATCCCCATGTTTATTTCTTCCACCATCCAATCATCCCCACCGCGATCGGACAGCATTCGCTCCTCCCGCTCTCGCAAACTAACCGCGCGTTAACTCGCGATCAAAGCGGTTTTCGTCACATCCCGTTTGCCACGCATTGCGTGATGATTATGATCGTGAGCCCTCGTATGATTACCACTCACCCTCCAAAAGCGGTGCGATCAACACTGCTCACCGCCAAAACCGTCCTCCTCGCTCATTAACCCCCATGCATCTGTGACGCCTAATGATCGTTGGATATGTCCGCCCAAAGATCCAACGGCCTTTGTCCACCCTACTTCCATACCTCCCGGTACTCCTTGCCAAGCTATATCCGCCGTCCATATGCGCAATCCAACGGCCAGTCTCGTTCATCTATTCAATTGGTCCACTCGCCATGAAGTCCACATTCCTTAACTGCTCTATGAATCCAAAGGACGAGCATAACTAGTTCCCGGTACCATTTGTAGCAGATCTTCAACCATAGCATTCAAGGGATAGTATGGCTGAGAAAGAAAGGACAAGCCTCGAGCAGTTAAATGCATTTATCAGTTATGGAATTTCATCCATACGACACTCCACCTACACGAGAAAGACAGCAGAGCACCTAAGAAGATCAAATCCGTCCACTGAAGCAGGCAGATTGCACCAGAGACTCCATCAGACAGTTAAGGCAGTTGGTGGTCAATTATGACTCCTCCACGCCTAAAATAGTAAAATATCTTTGTAATGGAACACTATATATACTGAGAAACATGATGTAATCGGGGTTAATGGTTGTTGTTTTGATGTAAGGTACAACTTCTGGAGACTTTAACTGCTTTGATACTTGCAACGTCTCGTCTTCGTTTTCAGCTAATACAAACTTCTTTTGCTGTTAATTGCTCACTTTCCATTTCTATTATGTCCTAGGTTGTGCCTGTTATGCAGTTTTCATGAACTCTTGATATTTAGCATTAGAGGAGCTGTCATCCTACCTCTGTGTTAAAATCTTGTATGTATCAGTGAATGTGTTATTCAGGTTTCTGTGTACTTAGTGACAGAGAGTTGTCATCCTGTATGTGCATTAGGAAACATATTCGCAGACCTCTTTACTGGTTGTAGTTGGCCATCACATGGTCTTGTGCATCTGCTGGTGTGGTCAGTATTCTCCATATTCACAAAATCCCTAAACTGTGAGTAATTGGTGGTCTAAAGCCTTGTAGTCTGGGGGTGTTCACGCATGTCTGGAGTCAAGCAAAGTAGGAGTGGTTATCTGGCTTGAACAAGCATCCTTCCTTCCCTTCATCCATTTCCAACATCATGTTGAGTTTGTAATGTTCTCGAGCATCTCCGAGATACAACCTAGGAGAGTTTCTTGGGGTGATAACAAGGACTACATCAGGTTACATCTCGAACAGCCCAGTTGAAGATTGTGACATTAAAATGGTGAAAGAATTCAGCATTAAAGCAGGTCTTGAGGTTAGGAACAGCGCAGATTCTAGCTGTGACATGGAAATGGATAGCATCATTAGTGTGGATCCCTACGCTGTCCCTCCAGCAGCAGTGGCTCCAACCACTCTACCCAAAACTCATAATTCTGAAATTGGAAACAATACCATACGCGCTGAGGATGATACCAGCTGCAGCAACATAGGCATCAGCTACAATTTGGAGAAGAAAGCCCTTGACTCATTCCACTTGAAGCCGGCATGGTGGAAAAGATTTGTCGATGACACCAACGTGAATTGGACTCATGGTAAGATAGAACTTGAAAGGTTCTTCAATCATCTTAACTCTATATCCTCTGAAATCAAATTCACTATGGAGTTGGAAGAGAATGGCAGGATCCCCTTTCTAGACGTCCTTATTAGTAGAAAGGAGGATGGTACGTTGGGTCACCAGGTCTATAGAAAGAAAACTCACACTGAGAGCTATCTTCATGCGGACTCTTACCATCATCCCTCCCAGAAGTCTGGCGTCTTGAACACCTAGCTGTTAGGGCCTTCAGAATTTCTGACCCTGATCACCTAAAGGATGAGATCGAACACTTAACCTCTATCTTCAAAAACATTGGATACAAGGAGTGGAATATCAAGAGGGCTATAAGAAGGGCTCAGGACAAGGCCCTCTCCAAGCGTCCCCCTGAAGACAAGAAAGAGAATCAAGGGAAAGTTTACCTTCCATTCATCCAGGGGACTACCGATAAAATTGCGAAAATTCTAAAGAAGAAGAACATAGACACCCAATTTACAACATGTGGGACCATAAGGCAGATGATGAGGTCGGTTAAAGACAAAATTGATCATCAACAACTCAAAGGAGTGTACAAAATTGATTGCTCATGTGGCAAAAGTTATATTGGGGAAACAGAGAGATCTCTGAAAACAAGACTAAAAGAGCACGCAGCTGACATAAGGAATGAGAGATCTCGTACATATGCCCTTGCAGAGCACTCGTCCAAGACCAAGCATCATATGTGTTTAGAAGACGCCAAGGTAATTGCAAGACAGGACAGCTATCACAAAAGAAAAATCAGAGAGGCCATTGAAATTAGAAAATGTCCGCAAAACCTCAACAGGGACAATGGGAGTGAAATCAGTGAAAATTGGCTTACTCTCATCAGACAAATAAACCCCCCACCGGGACACTCGGAAGCATAAGAACATGAGAAAAGGTCCTTCATTTCGAAGCTGCGATTAATTAATTAATTAAATA
>APFE030725716.1:0-10090 GCA_000404065.3 Pinus taeda
GGGCATGTTGGGTCCCTATAATACTACTGATTACCCCATTACTATGGTAGTTATACCCCTTATTAATATTGTTGTGCCCCTATTTCCCCATATTGTTATTATTGTGCCCCATAGAATCCCTCTATTGTTATTTTTGTGGCTTTATATTATTATTGTTAGGTCGGCTGGGTTATATTGTGACTCCTTAGACTCCTATATATAGAAAGGAGGTTTGTTTGTATCATTGAAGAATTTTTCATTTTTGTAATGTAAAGGAGGTTGCCCCCTCGAAGAGGCTGAATTCTAAGGCGTTGATCTATCTTTTCTTGAGTTGGTTTCATAACAGTCTTGGTATTTTTCCCTTCTAGTGGGTTCAATTAGAGACAGGGGTACTTTTCAAGAAGCATTTCTTGCAAAATTTGGTGATGACAGGACCATATCATCCTTGATTAATGATCTTTCTAATTTGAAAGCTAATCCGGATGAAAAGATCAAAGGTTTCAGCTCCAGATTTAACAAGTTGCTAAATAAAATACCAGCTTCCTCTAAACCAACTGTATATTGACAAATAAAATGGTATATATCATCCCTTCCTGAATATTGCAATTTTTGTAGATAGAGCGAATAAGGCTACACTTGTAGAAAACATGAAAGAAGCCCTATCTATAGAAAGAAGAATTATAGCTTTAGACAAGAGGTCACAAACAGACGAAAGGAAGTCAAAGAAAGTAACATTTAAGGATGACTCTAAGAAAAGCTTCAAAGGACCCTTTCGATCTTGAAAGCCTTCAGAAGTGTTAAAGACAATGTATAATGAAATGGTCGAAATCAAAAAACAGGGCGCAAAATCCTTTGCTCCCAAGAAATCTTTTCACTCATTCAAAAGGAACCCTTCTTATGGATCCCAACCCCCAAACACCATTTCAAATGCTGAGTCTGATCAAGCAGAAGAAGATTCACCAGATGAAGAGGAAGCTGAAATGGAAGAAGAAATTGAATTAAATGGAATGTGGGATTTCATCCTCCCAACTGAAGAAGATGCACAAGCAATGCCAGTGACTACAAGAAGTAAAAACTCTCCTGACATGTCTATCAAAAATCAGAAACAAAAAATTATTGCTCCTACAAAAGAGAAAATAGTGGCTAAGAAATCTAAGACTAGCCAAACCGATCCTATTCCTCTAGATTCCCCAAATGCCTCAAAAACATTGGTAATCTCAGATACAGTGGAATACAATATAGTTGAAGACATGAAAAGGAATTGAGCAAACATCTCATTTCATGAGCTCACTAAACTCAAGCAACAATAGAAAATTATATTAAGAGAGTTAAAAGCAGTTCTTGTATCTCCTCTGCCATCTGCTGTAGTTACTCAAGCTGCCTATGATGTGGGAAAACCTCCCTCATCCTCAAACAAAGTAGATCCTTTGGATCTAGTTCTAATTGATGATAGGTATATTTCTCATATTCCTCCATTTCTGCTCACTTATGAAATTTTCAACAAGAATGTTCATAACTACCTTGTTTATTCAAGAACCTCCTCAAATATAATGCCAAGAGCTGTGTGTACCTAATTGAACATTACCCTCAAAAATCTGCAGTACACATAGTTCAGTTAGACAGGACAAAAGTAGAGGTGCTTGGAGAGATAGCATCAGTTTTAATTAGGATTTCCTCTAATCCAAAAGTTTCACAAATAATTGATATTTTGGTGGATGATATCCCTGAATTTTATGGTTTGATTCTCAGTAGGGATTGGTCTGGAAAGTTGCACAATTATTTTGCAACTGTTTAGTCTCACATGTGGTTGCCACACAATGGTAAACCAAACCAAAACAGGGTAGACCGAGAGAAATTCATTAAATATACAATCACCGACCTCAAGGGAAGCAACAAACCTATTGCCTTCACCACTAATATCATTGGAAATTATTCAGTCGAGTCATTTTTGGGATCCTTTAAAGCTCAGAGGTCTCCCTTTCCAGATAACGCTGTAGTTTCTCAAATCAAAATTTTTTCACAAACATATGCTTCCAAATGTCTAAATTTAGTAGATAAAGTTTCAAATAATTCTTTGTTCCGGACTCTCTATTTTGATGGTTCTAAATATGAAGACGGCGCAGGCGCAGGATGCATTTTAATAAATCCGTAAGGAGAGAAAACCATGCTAGCATGCAGATTTGAATTCCAGTGCACTAATAATATCACTGAATATGAAGCACTAATCCAAGGACTATATAAAGCCATCGGTCTTAATGTCAAATACCTGCAAGTATATGATGATTCTGAAATAATTGTGAAGAAAGTGAGAAATACAATTCATTGTGTCCCTGGGCAACTTAAACATTATCAATCGTTAGCCCAGAATTTGACTTCTCATTTTTCTTCTTTTAACAATTCTTCAGTCCGTAGACTGTAAAATGCAAGTGATGACTTACTTGCTAATGTGGCATCCAGGCTATACCCTCAAAAGAATTTAGTCTAGATAGATTTTCAATAGAGTTAATATTTAGGCTATCTATTCCCGACAATGTAACAAATTGGAGAGTATTCAACACCGATGTGGATATAGTTAATTTCCTTACATCAGAAGGGTCGTATGAAGAACATATCATAGATGAACATGAGCATGATCTAGAAATCAAACATAGTCATGATCAAAACCTAATCCCAAAGTATGTAGTTAAGATGGAAGATATCTATGATCTAAAGGGTAGGTTCAAGAAAATTACCAACTCCAAAACTCAAAGTTCTACTTTGAGATTTGAAGTAGTAAACCTAAGGTCAACTGAAAAACCTCAAAATGTCAACCTAGGTCTTGGCCTATCATATGAAGAAAGAATATCATACATTAGGTTGTTGAAAACATGCAAAGCTGTCTTTTCCTGGGATTACGCATATCTTAAGACCTATGATACCTCTATGATTCAACTTACCATACCTATGACTTCGCATGAAAATCTAGTTCAACAGAAGCTTCGCAAAATTCACCCAAAACTTAAGAGTCAAATCAAATTTGAATTGAACAAGCTTTTGAAGGCTAAAACAATCTTCCTTGTTAGACACTCTAAGTGGGTATTAAATATGGTAGTTGTAAGGAAAAAGAATGGTGATATTAGGATTTGTATTGATTTTAGAAACTTGAATAAAGCTTGCCAACAAGATAATTTTCCCTTGCCTACTATGGAACAAATATTGCAATCAGTTGCAAGTTCTGAATTAATGTCTTTTCTAGATGGATTCTCTAGATATAATCAAATTCTTGTGCATCCAAATGACAGATTAAAGACAACATTCAGGACCAAGTGGGGAACATATGCCTATCAGAAGATGCCTTTCGAACTCATTAATGCTGGTGCCACATTTCAACGTGCTATGGACATTGCCTTTAAAGGTCTAATTAATAAATCAATTGTTATATACTTGGATGACATCACAATCTATTCTAAGGATGGGAACAATCATTTAAGCGACCTAAAGCACATTTTCGAAAGATGCAAGAAATATGGCATTTCCTTAAATCCCAAAAAATCTTATTTTGCTTTACCAGAAGGCAAACTCTTTGGGTTTATAGTGTCCAAGAAAGGAATTTACATTGATCTTGATAGAGTCCAAGAGATCGAAAAGATTCCCCTCCGACACAACAAAAAAACCATGCAATCATTCCTAGGCCAAATAAATTTTGTAAAAAGATTTGTTCCATATTTTTCACAAATTGTCCTACCCCTTCAAGCAATGATAAGAAAAAACACAGTTTTCAGATGGAACAAGAATGAAAGAGAGTCATTTGAGTTGATTAAAAAATCCATTATCAATGCTCCTTCATTAACAACCCCTGACTTTCGCAAACCTTTTGTATTATATACTTTTCATCCGATACATCATATGAAGCAATTTTGACACAGTTGAACGATGAAAATATCGAGGCACCCATCTCTTTTTTCAATTCTAACTTGCAAGGTGCCAAATTAAATTATTCAGCCATTGAGAAACAAGCATTTGGTTTTTTTTTTTTTTTTTTTTTTAACTTTGAAACATTTCAGACCTTTTCTTCTTAAAGCCCATAAAAAGATAATTGTACCCTATCCTACAGTAAGACAATTATTAATCCAAAGAGAAGTAGGTGAGAAAACATCTAATTGAGTTACTACGCTTCAAGAATATGATGTAGAAATCCGACTAGCTAAAATTGGAAGGGCCCAAGGTTTTTATACGATGTTAATAGGAGCTTCCCAGTTACCACCAGAAGAAGATCAAGGTAATGAAGTGCAAATATCAGCGGCAAGCCTCAATGATATGCAATCACAGTATGTTGATTTGAAATTTTATCTAAAAAACGGATATGCTCCTATGCATCTTAATTATAAAACAAAGCGAGCTTTAAGATTGAAATCAAATTAGTATGAACTAGTCAATGATGTATTGTTTAGAAAAAAGTATGATTCAGTATTACTAAGATGCCTAAAGAAACCTGAAGCTGAAAAGGTCATGCAGGAATTACATGATGGACCAACTGGAGGACATTTCAGGGGAAATACCATAGCTAACAAAATCCTACATGCAAGATATTATTGGCCAATGGTATTTAAAGATGCACATGAATATGCAAGAAAATGTAAAACTTGTCAAACCACAGCCGGAAGAGAAAGAAAGCCAGCATTCCCTTTACAACCAGTTAACATCCAACGACCATTCGAACAATGGGGATTAGACATAATTGGTGAGATTGTTCCTAACTCTTCCAAACAACATAGGTACATCCTTACAACTACTGATTATTTTACAAAGTGGGTAGAAGCTGTCCCATTAAAGATAGATAATACAGAAAGCATCACAAACTTCATTGATTAGTACATAATTATTAGGTTTGGCTTACCCTAAGCTTTAATGTTTGACAATGCATCTTACTTTTTTGGAAATACAATGGTATAATTTGCTCTAAAGTGAGGTTTCAAGTTGAAATATTCAGCCAATTATTATCAACAAGGTAATGGATTAGCAGAATCAACAAATGAGAACCTCATCAGAGTTATCAAAAGGACTATTGATCAAAATCACAGGAATTGGCACAAAGCATTAACATTTGCTCTATGGGCAGACATAAGTACTCAGAAAGCCTCTATCGGTTCTTCTCCTTTTGCTTTAGTTTATGGAAAAGAAGTTGTTCTTCCCACAAACATAGCAATCCCATCTCTTGCCCTAGTACAATTCATCGATGAAAACCATTCTTCTTCTCTCCAGGCTAGACAGTTTCAAATTCTCAAACTTGAAGAAGAACGAGAAAAGGCTAAAGCAACCCATTTCCATCATCAACAATTAGTGAAAGCTTCTTTTGATAAAACTTCTGCCAGTCAAAAAAATCTTGAAGTAGGTGACTTGGTTTTGAAATGGGACAAAGAACACGAGGAAAAAGGTAGACATACCAAATTCCAAAGACTATGGCTTGGCCCTTTTCAAATCATTGAAAAAATTGGACAATCAACGTTTCTTTTACAAGACTTGTTTGGTAAGAAGGATTCTTTGCTCGTTAATGGGAAAATTTTGAAAAAATATGTTTCTTAAGAGGTAACCTCTTCCAATTTTGTCACATATTTCTTTTAGGATTCTTAGGAAAATAATGGTTAACTAGTATTTGCTTTTGGCTTTTCAAAATAAAATCTTTGATAATATTTTTGTTTTTTCGCTTTTATAAGTAAGCAAGAGTTAAAAGAAATAATTAGGGCATTTGTACTAAAGTAAACTTCATTTCTTTGAAAAATTGATCTTGCTTAAAACATTTATCCTACGAACAAATTTTTATCTTTATAGAGTATGAATGTTTTGTTATCAGTCAACAAAAGAATCTTTAACCTAGTAAGGACTTTCTGCAGATGAGTATCTTAAAAACTCTATCATTATCATCCAAAACTCTTCAAAGAGGCAATGATTCACCCCATCTGATAAAATTTTCCTTTTTTTAGAGTGTAATTCTAAAATAGACAAGACTTAGAAGATAAAAAGTCTCATTACGAGCTTGTTTACCATGTTCGTAGGGAAATAATTAAACTGATATTATCAATACTGCATATCAAACAAGGTAATAGCTAATGATCTCTTCGATCAGAAGACAAGGGGTCTCATCAAGAGCCAGCTTGTTCAGTTTAGTTACAACCAGTGAATGACATTGTCATTATTAGGTTACCACGCCTAGAAAATGTCTTTTAAGAAACCAAAAGGAAAAAGATTATATTGAAAAAGGAAAAAAGGGACAAGATCCAAGTGAGATTCAAAGCAAGTGAATATCATGTTGAAAATTGAAAATTGAAAATTTCTTTATATGGGATAATGAATCATTGTTGGTTAAAAGATAAACCTGTCGAGGCTATGAACGCCTACTAGTAGCAGAAGCTCTATCTATGATAAATGAGTAAACAACAAAAAGCTAATCTACAAAAGACACCTGCTATATTACTTTAAATCTTATTATTAGCTGATACAAATGTTTATATTTTTATCATTACAAGAATAAAGTAATTAAATAAGTAGAGTGAGCAAGTAATGATGATTCCAAAGAAATGTTGTTTACCTTATGACTCATGTAATCATTATTCTTATAGCCCTAATTACTTTGAAAGTTTTTTAGAAGTTTCAGAAAACTACTCAGAGATAACTGGTTCTCCCAAGTGAATCACCAATTGTTGTACTACGAAACAACCCCCCCATTTATAAAGAACAATAGCTAAGGTTAGAGTTATAAATGGGGACCCTTTTAAATTTTTAGTCTTAAGATAATAATACCTAACTCTAAGAAAATACCTAGAAAAACCTTGCAAAATGAACTAAGGATGAAATTTGCATCGCAAATCGCAAATCACACTTTTCTCTGTGACTATCTTAAAACATCTTCAAAAAATTGCGATCTGCAATCAAATCTCTTGCTGCAATAGCCTGATAAATAACACCTTGTCATTTTGCAAATTGCATTTCGCACTTCGCAAGAAATTTAGCTATGCCATTAGAATGTCCATTAGCAATTTGCGAAATGTGATATTGCGGTATTCTCAATCGCATTTCACTTTATGAATCTAGTAGCGCTATACTATATCCATTTGAAGATTGCAATGTGCGATTAATAGCGGTAAAATGTGTGAAATAATTACATTTTAAATATCAAAACGAACGAATTGACAGGTTAATAAATATTTAGCAACCCGAGGGAGGATATTCATTTTCCAAGTTATGGGTAGTTAACATCGAGTATATCATTAAACCTTTCTCACGATCCAAAGTCATTTCACAGAAGCTTTCAATCTTAATTACCAGATACCGTCTACGCTGATATATCTTGTCTATTTCAGGCAAGCTACAAAAGACATGTCACTAAGGAAGGTGATGCAGAAACAGAGCAAGCAGACCATTGTTGAATCCAAGTTTACAGAGATGGCTCCTATTTTATCTGATACAATTTGCGATGCTGCCAGAGGCGCAATAGCTTGGGAGGTCATATACAATAGGCTTGAGGACGAACATCCTAAAATCACTGTCATGAGAGCAACAACTGACTCAACAAGGCCTTCAAGAATTCAATGAAGAGATGCTCCCTGTTCTTTCCTTTATAGGATAGGAGCAAGAGCTAAAATCCTTCCATACATAGATATGATCAGGTGGGTGATCGAAAACCTCATCAGCAAAGATAGGAAATTCAAGAATTCAAGAATGGAGCTCATAGGGTCGTTCAGGGTAGAAGACTTGAAGAAAATGTACCACATACTTGACCCTCACGATATCTACGACAACACATTTGTGGAAAACTTCACAAAGAAGAACCCAGACACCTTTAAGCTGATTCAGGGTTGGAGAGTATTGGACAACAAATTCAAATATGACAAATCAGGTATGTATGCTATATCCTCTTTGGAAAACCCCTACAACTATGTAACAACTATGTTATGTAGATTATATAGGCTACCCAATAATACTAATTTTTCCATAGAATGGATTCCTCTGATTGATGCCTGTGTTAATTCCCACATCATGAATTTCCTCTGATTGATGCCTGTGATAATTCCCACATCATGAATTGGCCCTCCATCCTATCTGATAACCTAGCCACCACCATTATCGAATATCGACAGAAGAGAGCCTCCTCTCCAGATAACCTCCCTCCATTCTATTTTAGTGCCTACATTATGGATGCCATCTGTTTTTGCACAAAATTTCCAACCATGGGTTGGAAATGGACATTACAGGACCCCTACCCAATCCATCTCAGTCATAAAAAATATCGCATTATATACCTCACTTCTATAAGATATTTCATGCTGCTATGTTGCCCCTACATCAAATAATTTTCAATAAGAAAGCACCCAGGTTTTCCCAAGAAGCCGCAACAGACCTGTTTACTGTCGGAAAATATTTCATTGAAGAATGGTTGACCTACATTAGGGTTTTTGGTAGCACAACCGATCCACATGTCCTTCCTTTATATGTTTCCGATAAATTATTAGAAAGAGAGATTTCCTACTAGACCATGGGAAAAGGCCTGACTAAAGTTCTCAAAGATGACAAGAAGTCATTATGGCCCTCTTTTCCTGTCAAGTGCGGTTCTTTTTCTCTATCAAATTTTGTTCATGCTACTAAAGAGTCAGCACATATGGATGCCCTTAGGCTTCATACATTGCCTAAGAGGCAATTTGATCCAGACAAAGTGGCATATAATGTCACTACCGTAGTAAATCTTAAGCCATACAACCATGAGGATAACTATTTTGAAGACTTGTTACAGTCAACCGAATCCTTCGAACAAGCGTTCAAATTGGCAGAGGTGAATTTGAAACCTAAAGATTTTCAAAGCTTTTAGGAATTCAGAAATGAAAGGCTCGAAGTGATCCCAATGCATTTGTTAAAGCCTGAGAATAAGCCTACACCAAGTGTCACTGTTGATAGTGAAGGTCCTAGTTCTTGAGTAGACTCTCAGGTAAATACTGAGAAGACACTAGACATGGGGAAACCCCAAGATGCAAATAACACAGCTGAGTCCAACAGGAAGTCAGCTGAGAAAGAAGTGATGAGCAACCCGACTACAAAGATCAGTTCAGCGGTCAAAGGCAGTAGTTTGGAGCAATAGTGGGATCAATTTAAGCCGAAATTGCAAGACACTCCCAAAGCGACAAATACCTAAGAAGAAATGGAATATAAAACTCTTCTGCATGTTCATAAGGATATAGAGCCCAAGTATACCGGTGAGAAATGCAAGCCTATGGAGTAATAAGAGACAATGTCCTAGCATACTAAAATTATCCCTGCTCTGCCCACATCAGAAATTATTTTGAAAGTAACTGAAATAGCTCCACTTGATGTGTTCTATAGCCCTCTTCAAAAGGCTGTAGTAAGAAGGCAGATAAAATGGAAAATGGTAGACACACCCGAATGCCCACCTGGAAACGAGCCCATGGACGTTGTTTGGAAGGACATTCCTTTCAATTCGGTCGATAACTTGATTAGAATATCACAGTTCACAGGAGTATGTGCATTGGACATTATGGACAAGGCTACTAAAGGCTCTACTTTGTTAAGGGAAAAAGAGGAGAGGATTGCATAGCTCGAGCAGTAGCTTGAAGCAAAGAAAGCAAATGTAAACATGCAAGTGGCTGAGCAGCTCACACAATTGCAACAATACATGAAGGTCCTGAAGATAAGCCATGAAGCCGATATATCAGGCAAAAACATGCAACTCTAAGAAATGCAGCAAGCCATGGAAAGATACAAGGATGTTACCACTACAGAGGAGTTTATTAAAGAGGCACTAGAATTAAATTCCCTTCTAGTGAAACAACAAGAGTATTTCTGCCAAAAGATGTCACATGTTACTCCCTATCTGACTACTAGTGATCAATTGACAGATAAGGAAATTGACTGGAGAACCGAGTTTAACGATTTAAACACCAGAATCTTTGAGTTCATCGAATGGTAGGAGACAGAAGACGGAAGGAAAGCCAATTTACCCAAGATTGAGTGTTACACAGTAATTTGTCACCGTTTGTCACCATCCCTGTTACCCCTCTCCTGCATCTTGGAGGACCCATTCCGGGACTTGTGAGAAGTGACAAGACTTGAAACCACTTGCCTTATT
>APFE030725716.1:19620-36481 GCA_000404065.3 Pinus taeda
TGGGGACACCCTGTACCGCCTCGGTGTTGATTCGGTTCTTCGCCGATGCTTAACCTTCGAAGAAGCTGAAAGAGTTCTGAATGACTGCCACTCTAGTGCTTGTGGCGGTCACATGTCTGGATATGCCACCGCACAAAAAATCCTCCGTGTTGGCTACTTCTGGCCTTCCATTTTCAAGGACTGCATTCTTGCCGTCCGTTCTTGTCACGAATGTCAGATTTACCAACGGAAGATGCGTGCGCCCCCTGCCCCGCTGCATCCCGTTGTGACTGTAGGCCCCTTTGCCAAATCGGGCATCGATTATGTGACATGTAACCCTCGCTCGGCCGGGGGGCATGGTTACATCATCGTTGCTGTAGATTACTTTACAAAATGGGTCGAGGCGATGCCCACATTGTCGGAAGACGGTCATACCGCGGCGCAGTTTCTTTTTAACCATGTTATTTCTCGGTTCGGGGTTCCACAAGCCATTGTCACTGATCACGGAAAACATTTCCGTAATCATATGATGGCCGAGTTGACAACCCAACTAGGACTTAGGCATGATAGTTTGACTCCATACTATCCTCAGGCAAACGGTCAAGTGGAAGCCGTGAACAAGGTCTTGGTCACGATGCTTCAAAGAAATGTTGGCATGCACAAGTCTAGTTGGAATTTGATGTTGTTCTTCGCTTTGTGGGCCTACCGGACCTCCGTGAAGGACGCCAGCGGTTTCACCCCTTTTCAGTTAGTATATGGATTGGAGGCTACCCTTCCCATTGAGTGTGAGATTCCTTCACTCAAATTAGCTGTCGAGTTACTCCCCGATACTACTCCTGTAGAAGAGCGGATTCTTTACTTGGAACGACTGGATGAGACACGTCGTCTAGCCTCCCTAACTATCGAAGCTCAAAAGAAGCGAGTGAAAACTCACTTCGATAACACGGTTAATCCCCGCTCTTTCATCAAGGGAGATCTAGTACTGCTCTACGATCAAGCTAACGATAAGCTGGGGGCAGGAAAACTCGAGCCAATGTGGCATGGGCCCTATATTATGAAAAGAGTTTTACAAAAAGGTGCCTATGAGCTGATAGATTATGAAGGCAATCCCCTGGACAGGCCCCGCAACGGGCTGTATCTTAAGAAATATTATGCCTGAGTCCAGGCGCTCTCTCTTTTATTTTTTACATGAATATGATTTTTAACAGTGTGTTGTGTGTGTGCGTGTTTATTTAATTTTTATCTCAGTGTGTCGGCGTGATTTTGCTTCTTGAACAGATGTCTGGATCACCTTACGTTGGTTTCGCTGATGGTGCTTCCCGCAGTACTCGCAATCTGTCATCTGCGGCATGGGTGATCTACGATCCTCATGGTGAGTTAGTAGACATTCAAGGAGTGTGTTTGGGTTGTACAATGAACAATGTGGCTGAATATAGTGCTGTAATTGAATTATTAGCTGAGGCAATTAACCTTGGAATCCGCTCATTGGTTGTAAACTTAGATTCGCAACTTGTAGTCCACCAGCTCAACGGACGATATTCCGTCAAAGATCATCGCATTTTAAGGTTGTATTTACGTGTTAAGTTATTGGAAAGAGATTTTGATTACATTACTTATCAACACATTCCAAGAAGACTTAATGCAGTAACCGATGCACTAGCTAACTATGTATTGGACAGACATTTGCATAATATGTAAATCAACATAATACAGGAAGCATAAAATACAATAAACCATCACACCATGTATATATATATATATATATATCGTGTGGCTCACTGAGGTGCTCAAAAAATAGAATGTACATGTCTGGATAGAGTCTGTGTTCTCCGTACATTTGAGACACATGTCTCTCAAAAAATATGCAGAAAATAATACCTAGGAGTCTAAGCACGGTGGTGCTCATGGTAGCACATCACCGCCCTCACCAATCGTCTCAGCAGATGGTGGACGCGAGTCAGCACCTCCACTGTGTGCCTCTGATATGCGAAGGGCACATCGGCCAATCTTGCATAACCCGGAATCCCTTGGGCTAGCCCCTCGAGATTCTGTATCAGCTCCTCCCCCACGGTACTCCCTGCCTGAGGGTCGGCTGCAGGTTGGCCTCTCCGCGTTGTAGGGGACAAGCCGGCTGGTCGCTCCGGGCCCACATCTGCATATACATACAATTGTCATTAAAAAAGGGATGTATTAGAAAAGACAAAAAAAATGAAAATACATAAACATCAAAAACAAAGAGTTCATACCTAACTGCTCCTCCCATTCCTCCCCCTCTGGTAATGGAAGGTCTAGGTCCCCAATGAAACTGGTTCCTGCATAAGGCCAATCTTGGATCACGATCAGCTGTCGACGGAGCCATATGAAGAACTCGGGATGCCATGACATCTCCTGGCCTCCTCCTCCTCTAGGCATCAATGTTTCCCAGCGAGCCATTCTAAGCTCTTGTGGCAATGGATCTGCCACCACGGCTATCTGGATCTGGAAAAGTGGTATTCGCTCCAGGAAGAATGATACCACGATCGAACCATATGCAAACTGTTTCACATCCGCATGCTTGCAATTTGTGAACTGCCTCTTGATATTAGTAGTCACAGCTGCAGCCCAATTAAAGATGGTCAGACTGAGGCATTCAGTCATGAGTATCAGGTGGTTCTTGCTTGCCTCGTGGGGTGCTTATACCCCAGCTGCACATGTGATGGTGAAAAGAATGGCCTTGAGAGTCAAATCCCGGATGGTGTTGATAGCCACCTTAGCACTCTGCTTCCCGAATTGTGCTTCTGGTCACACTCGAGCTTTTACTTCACCAACCTTCTCCCCGGAAGGTCTACTGCCAGTCAAAATGGGAACTGCCCCTCTCCGTGACAGTCTAGTGATGAAGTATACATCAGAGACCTCAAGCTCTAAGGTATGGTTCCGTAGACGAAACACTTGGTCATCCACGTCCCAAGCATCAATGATGAACTGGAGTAGCTCAGGTTGCGACCGTATATATGATGTAAGGAAGAAATTTTTGAGGCCACAATCCCTCAGGGCATTCATGAACACCTCATCCTCAATTACTGAAGCATCCAAAATATCATGTTCTCTTTCTTTCCATTCTACTACCATTTTGACTTGTTTCCTGCACCCACAAGGACAAATTCACCTTCATTAGGACGTTGGACAAATTATAATCCAGGAGAATTTAAAATTAAATGGGTAATCTGTTTTTAAAACATTCGCGCTAATGGCACGGCGCCCTTGGGTATTTCACCCCATTAGCGCAGGTCTGTGCCGGATACCTGCGCCAATGGGGCGAAACCCTAAATTTGAAACTCCCCCTTGCAGGGGCTCAATCAGGAACCAAATGCATAAAAAATAGTGTAAAAATGGAGCTAAGGGAAGTGCCTCTTACCTGGAGCTGACGAGATCGCGAATGGTTGCACGGATTGGTTGTATTTTCCGCCTGAAGTTTGCTTCCCAAACAGACCCTTCTCACTCTTCGAGAGGTAAAAAGTAAAAGTAGTTCTATTTTTACATTTTCACCCTATTTATAAGATTTTTAACTCATTTTTGGGTTTAGAAAGGTTTTTTTTTTAATATTTTAATATATTTTTGGTCGAAAATGGGTTTTACGTTTGCTTCTTGTGCAGCGACAGGTCTTGTACGCAACTTCGATGGTGAAACAAGTTGTATTTTATACTTTTTCGGACTCAGTAAATACACGAAAAATTCACTATGGAGTCATCTTTTAGCTCTTTTCTAACTCGCTAAACATGAAAAGATTGTCGAGTTATTCCTCTCGACTCGTTAAACGTAAATAAGAGGCGGTCGTTTTTAAACTCTTTTTCCGACCGTATAAAGAATGAAAAGATCGTCGGGCCTTTGTCGTTTCAGGTTCGCTAATGGGAACGAAACGATGTGATATCAATCGCTTTTTTACTTTTTTGGGTCGGTGTCAATACTCACGAAAAGTACTCCTCGGTCATAATAGCCGGGCGGTTCTTTCGAGCATATTTTTATACTTTTTCGGGCTTGAAAGACACAACTTTACGAAAAAGGACACCCCTGGAGTTTTCTTTTTGTTGTCTTTTCAAACTCTCTAAACATGAAAAGATGCCGATTTTTTCCTTTGTCAGATTCGTTAAAACTTTAATGACATCGGGTTTTGTCGTAATGACACCATTCAAGCATATGCTATCCCCATCAAGCTTGCCATCCAAAAATAACTGGGGTACTCACCAGAAATGGTGGGGGAATAAAGGAACCGTAATCGTCGTCGTCGACAGTATGTCACTCTTGAACATGGCACTTTCTGCATTCGTGTCTGGGTGGGGACATCTCATCTCATTTCACATTTGCCTCCATGGGTTTGGGTTATCCTATTTGACCATTCATCTGCTCATTGCCTTGTCGCCATGACCTCTGACCATTTGATATCAAATACTGCCAAATCCGCTGTCGTGCCGCCGATATGTTCAAGCGAAGTTGACCTCTGCAGAATACTCAACCTCCCTCCGATATCTCACGCAAAACATGTTGTCCTTCTCTGTCTCGTGTCGATGATGTGGGAAACATTATGGCCCAACTTCGATCAAGATCACTTCCTGTCGACTTCAACTCATTATCCATGAAGATGACCTAGAGACTCCCTTCAGGTACCTTAGAGCCTGCATGTCTCAATGGCAAGTTCTTCGTGTTCAACGAGAGGTTTTCATCATTGGCCTCCGATCGGATGATTCTACGGGTGTTCGACACCGGCTCATTGATTCACATACTGTGGATTGTACCTATAGTACCTTGAGGACCATTGTCATTATTAGTGGCCCCTCCCGCGTCTGTTAACAGTTTTCATCATTGACTAGTAATCAAATGATGTTCATGCATGTTCGACTTCAACTCCTCTATTCACATGCTTGAACTTGTGCTGTGTTCGGGTCGAGTTGGAGCGCAAGACCCTGGATTTTGCATACTGAAATCCGGGTTGCATTTTGTGGATTATTGTAATCATTACATGACTCATTTATTGTATGGCTGCGACCATACCTGAGTCCATTTATAGATCCTCATCGGATGGTTGCGTCCATACCTGGGATCCAGTTGTATATACTCTGTTACGGATGGTTGCGCCCATACCACATCTATCATGTACTTGATATATCAGTTGTACTTCCTTTCGCAGGTTCTCTGGCGGCAGTGTTTTCTGTCACGCATGTTCTTGTAAAGTGCTTCACCCCTCTCTCTCTCTCGGGCCTCATGCGTTAGGGGGCATCTGTTACACAGTAATTTGTCACTGTTTGTCACCATCCCTATTACCCCTCTCCTGCACCTTGGAGGACTCATTCCGGGACTTGTGAGAAGTGACAAGACTTGAAACCACTTGCATCATTTACCTCTGAACATGAGCTTCATATGCCCTGAAGACATCTCCTGCTCTTTGCCCTTAAAAATAGCCCTTTTTGCATTAGCGCTGGCCCACTGTGTTTTGCCCGCGCCAATGGGGAAAATCCTATAAAAGGGGCGCGCCATTAGTGCTTTGTCCTAGAGTCGCAATCGCGCCAACCTTTTTGGGCAAATTTTTTAACCAATCTATCTCCGAAAGTTCTATCCAACTCATTCACCAACTGCATCCAAGTTAAGTGAAGATGGTTTGGCTTCAAATCTCCTTGAATGGGAAGTAGTTTTCCACCATTCCATAGAAGTCTCCAAGTGATGAGGCCAAATCCATTATTGTTTTGATTGATCTTATCTCTTCCTTTTCATCTATAAAAGCTTGTCTCCATGCCTTGAGCAAGCTAGTTCTAGTCCTGTGGTAATTATACTTGTGCTGAAAGGAAGATATCAAGAGATTAGAGTTGCAAGAGCCTTCTTTGTGTCCATAAGGCTTAACCTAAGTAAGGAGATCTTGTTACCAAAGAGAGAGAGACTTGTCCCTCATCCCTTCAAGCTTTGCAAGACTTGTGTAGCTGAGCACCCAGCCAAAGGAGGACTTGACGTCAGGACGCTGGTTGTATTCTCCTTTGTTGAATCTTAATAATAGATGACTATCATTATGGTTCCATTCTCATTGTTGTGATGATTAATGTTGAATTATGTCCTTCCTAACTGATGTATAATTGCATATATTAGATTTCACGCTTGTGTTTGTGTTGTTCTCTTTGTATGCAGGTGTCCATTCACGAGGATAGTGGAGGATTATGACCAACCAAGCCAAAGGAACGTGGGCGACATCTCTTCTACAAACGAAAGCGTTGGAACTCAAGTAGGTCTTCATCACCTACATTTGTATTTGCAATTAGGAACCTGCGTGATAGCATTGTTTGATTATTGCTAGGCCCGTTCTGGGCTAGTAGGGATCGCCTCTATCCATAGAGGGTATTTACCTCTCCAACAATGGGTATATGTTGAAAATATATAGGAATCCCCTCTCCAAGCAGGAATTCATTAAGAATCTGAGTAAAATAGTGTTGGTAGTGGAATTCTCTGCCTCCACTCCACCCACACCCTAAAAAAAAAAAAGCAAAAAAGAAAAATGAGGAGAATAAAAGATCCCTGGGTGAAAACCTCCCCTTAGAGGCACCTAGGGTAGGTAGTTAGGGTGAAAACCTCCTGGAAGCACCCTAACTATTTCTTAAAAAAAAAAACAAAAAGAAAAAACAAAAAATAGGAACAAAAAAATTAACTTCTTTTGAATGCATTGCAGATTGAAGGAAGGCCATAGAAGAAAAAGGGACATGGCCAAGCCAAATACACCTCTGATAGACAATATATCCATTGCTATTGTCTTTTCCTAGTCCTTGGTCTCACTTTTTCTAGAAAACTATGCACCCTACAGGAATCGCTAAGCATTCTACAGGAGACTCCTGTAGAAATCAAAGAGAGCTCGAAATCAAGTCAACAAAAGGATCAAAGGGCTAGAAACTTGTCCAGAAGAGTTGTGGACCCCCCTACCACCATTCATCCTCCTAACTCTCCATTCCATACCTACACCAAAGTATTTCCACTCGCTTCTTTCTTCCCTGCACAGAAAACACAAAAATATTGTTTCTTTTGTTTTTTGAAAAATGAAGAATAAACAAGCAACATCCTTAACTTAACTCTTACCTAGTGCATACCAACTGCTTTTCATTGATTGGTATAACCTTCCTTAGCTACCTCTCCATTCCCTGCTCAAGCCTCAGCCAAAAGTTTTAGAGGGAGAAGCAGCTACAAGAAATCCTACAGGATTCCTATAGCAGTTGATCCCCTTAAAAATCGAGCTCCAAAGGCAGGGTCAGTGAAGCCATAGATGTATAAAACATGCAAGGAGCTTTGTCTTGATTGAGGATCATTAGTATGAGGTAGACGAGCCACCAATTCAGAAGCCACGTGCACCAGCAACAGAAATCCATGGATAAAATGCCAAAGTCTGAGCATGCAACAACACGGTAGCACACAATTCTCGACTATCAGGTAAGTGACTAAACCCATTCCTCTGTTGCATGGGTATAATTTAAAAACTACATGGACAAGTGAGATGGTTTTGATTAAATGAGATCAGTTTCTAGCTAACTAGCCACCATCGTCCAGTCCAAATAGTGCTCAGTCAGTGTAATCAACACGTGTTCAGTCAACTTGAAAAAACATCGAAACAGGTAGTGGTGGAATCTAACGGGAATGATTGAAATAATTGCGGTAGGTGGCATAAAAGTTTCATGATGAAACTATAGTAGGGACCAACAGTTCAGATGAGGGTAATGTACCCTTCCTGCCACCTCACCTCGTCACCGTAGAACGCTACGGTAAGCTTAAGTACACTACAGTTGACCGCCTTCACCACCTTTGTTCTCATTTGTGTCGATGAGCTCTCAACTATAGCAACCTACCTACCACCTCCAGAGCCTCAAAACAGTCGCTCTCTGTTAGTTTTAGAACCCTTCTGCTTATCAAACTCTACAGGAGAGAAAACATAGTCTTACAAGAGCCTTTCTAAAGGAAGGCCAGTGAGCAGTGCCGCAGAGGAAAACTCAGGATTTCATGATAAATTAGGGCTGAAAAAGGTAGGCTCAGTAAAACCCACTCTGCATTTCCATATATATACAAAAGGTGGTGTAATTCCAAGCGAGGTATTGAGTTGAAAAGGGAAGGAAATTGAGAACAGAGTCTGCCTATGGATGTAAAAAAAAGAATATATACAGTTTCTCCATCTTCTCTTTGCACTGAAAGATTGTCTCCTTCTCCTTCGTGGTATTCTCCTATGTAAAGAAATGATGAAAATCTAGAAAATCAAGCCTATACAGAGTGAACTTGCATTGGGTATTTGCTTATTTTGAAAAATGAAAAATCATAGTTCTCTATGTTCTCTATTTTTTAAGATATTGTTTCCCTCAAACAGACAGAGAAGTAATGTGAGTCTAGAGAATGGATTTTGGAAGTAAGGAAAGTTGAAAAAAAAACACAAAAACGCTCTCCCTGTTTCTTGAAAGAAAACCTCAGCTGTCCCTTTGTTTTCAGGATTGAAACTTGCTGCCTCCCTCTTCAACTAAGATATTCCAGCAGAATATGAAATATCATGACATGGGTTTTTATGAGGAAGGAGCCTCTAAATTCAACTAAGCTGCATGAACATCCAGAAGTGGTAGCCTTCTTCATTAGAGAAAATTGGATGCCTTTCCTTGAAAAGCTGCATGGGTATGATGATGAAGTCATAGAGGAAAATTATATTGTCTTTAAAACCTCACTCAAAAACCCATGCCACTGTCATTTTTAGGGGTCTAACTATAGAAATCTCCCCAGAGTTCATCAGCGGGATTAAAAGTCTCCCACTTGGACTACCCTAGAGCAAGGAAGAAAAACCATCGGGTCAAGATGCCAAGAAGACCTTTTTCCAGCATAATGAACATCTTCTGGAGGACAAGAATGGCATTGGGAGAATAAGTATACCTTACCCATGGGATGAGGTTAGTTATCAAATTATGAAATACATCTCCTGTGAAGGAAGATACAACATAGTTTATGGGTACCATTTCAAACTGTTACATGAACTCAGATATGGCATGGACCTTCTTGCATCCAAAAATCTCAGTATTCCATATTTTCTCCTCCAATCCTTAATAGAATCTAGCACCAAATTTGAGGCAAGGGTTCCAGACCAATTGGCTCACCACGGGCTAATTAAATTGCTGGTGGAGGATGCCCTCCACACTTTCACAATCCCCATAGCCTAGGAGATTTTCAGAAACATGGCTAAAGAGGATGATATAAAAACTATCACCTATGACCTTAGTCCGTTTGAAAGTGAAGAGGAAGAACAAAAAGGAGAAGTTGAGAAGGGAACCCATGAAGAAGAAAAGAACACTCAAATGGAAGAAGAGGGACCCCACATAGAAAAAGAAGGAAACCAGATAGAAAAAGGGGAACATGACACCACCAAAGATGAGCCTAAAGCAGAGAAGAAGAAAGAATCAAAAGCAGAAAAGGGTAAAACCACAACAGAGAAAACGAAGAGGCCAAGAACTAAAAGGAAGAAGCCTAAGATAGTTCAGAAAAAGGTTGCCATAGGAAAAGTAGAAGCTAAGCAAGTAGAGGAGCAAACAAAATCAGAAACAACAGAAGCAAAACTAGCAGAAACAAGAAAAACAACAAATGAAGAAGAAGAAGAAGAAAAGCTGGAAGAAGTGTCTCCTGATACACTAGAAAGAGAGGCAACAGTTGTTCTTTCTGCACTTAGTACTCCAGCCAAGCCCAAAGGAAAAACGAAGAGACAACCATCTATGTACTTCAAGGCTCGAAAGAGCACCAGAATAAAGATGGGGAAGCCTCAGCCACCTTCAAAGGAGCCCACCATCATTGAAGATGTCCCTACTACAAAATAGGAGGAATATCCATCCAAAACCCCCATTACCTATGAAAGGGGAAGCCCTAGAGCTTCTACTTGGAAAGAAAGGATGAAACTTATGGACTCTAAAATAGTCCTACAAGAGGTGCAGACTACTCTATAGGAGACTTTGACAAAGCTTCAAGAGACTAAGAATCTTAAAAAGAAGGGAGAAGGACTGACCTAGGAGAAAGATAAGGCAAAAGAGATACCAGAGCCTGACACTCAGCCTAATTTAGGCTCTTATTACAACCTTTTGGAAGGTGGGAAAATCATCCCACAAAGTTTGCAGTCCCACTTTTCTTTGATCTGGAAAAGGAAAGAGTAAGGACCAATACATGGATGCAGATTTCGAAATCAAAAGGGGTGCAAGACATTGGGCACATGGAAGACAAATTGAGAAAAATGGGCAAAGAATTGAGCATGGTCAGGCATACAGAAAGCATCAGAAGAGCTCAATTGGAGGTAGAAAATGAAATGTTAAAAAAGCAGCTACAAGAAAGGGAACCGCAGGCAGAAAATGAGTTGTTAATCTTAAAAAGACATCAGCAGGAAAAGGAATCCTAGGCAGAAGGTGAGATATTAATAAAACAACAACATGAAAGGGAACCCCAAGCAGAAAATGAGGTATTAATCTTAAGAAGGCAGCTACAGGAAAGGGAAGTCCAATTAGCCTACATGGCCAGTTGGGCTATGGAGGCACTACAGTGTAGGTAGACAACTAAATCATATGTAGATGTACCTCAAGGATCAGTGGCTCCAATTTCAAATCAAGACTCTAGCCCAGACAGGCACCATACCTTTTTCAAGATTATGGCCAATTCATGGATCTATGTGTTCATAATTCAACTAAGGACAAAGTGAAGCTGGTAGAGTTTTACTTACACAACATGGCCCCTACTGATATTAACCTATGAGATCCCAATGCTGTGTTAGGAGACTTGCAGCTGATGGCCATGGCATCTTAGATGATCCATGAAGAGAAAAGGGCAGTATAAATGTAGAAAGTGATGGCAAAAGAGTTGAATGAACCTCTGATGATTAGCGTAGAGCCAGAAGACCCCATGGCTCTCATCTATGCCCACCAACACCTTGCAAATAATCCTCAAAGTGCCCCCAAATATGTTGATGAGCACGCCCAGACTATTGCACATTTCGAGGACATGGAGAGATTGTTTGGAGATGACTGCATTCATGCCTTCATGAGAAGGTGGAACACATTGCCACACAATGTACAGATCAAGGAGTATCACTCCCCAAATAGGATGAGGGAAGTCATGAGGAGAGTGCCATTGTATAAGCACTCTATGCAAAGCTTGAAGGCCAATTGGATTGGCCTCAAATTCAATCCTCCACTACTTCTAGGACTGCTGGAAGGAGTAAAAGAAGAGGAAGAACAAAAATAGTGGGAAGAGGTGGATAGAAAGGTAGGATTCCATGATAAAGAGGAAGATACCACATCAAAAGCATGTGATGTCAGGGAATCTATCAGAGCCATTAAGGATGAAGAGTTAGACTAGTTGCTTAGAGGATGAGAAACCCATTCAGTAGGGGGTGATGATGAGCCCCAGAAATGGGTAATTATATGGGCTCATTTTGCCTATTAATTTAAATTAATCCACCATTCTCATTAGTTTATTGCATGTTTTTTATTATATTTATGCTAATAGAGTGAATTGGGTTAGTCAGTTTGCCATGTAGTCTAATGTGTGCTTTATGCAGGTTTTTTGGTCAATTTTGGACAAAGTCAAAGGATTTATGACCAAATGGCAGCAAATATTTGAGGAAAACAGGGAAGAGGATTTGTAGGGGGGTGTCTCCTTCATTTATGACCCCTTTCCTTGAATCCTCCATCAACAACTCGGAGAACAAGCAACCACATTGATGCATCCGAGGGGCAGCCAAGCAAGTAAAGAAGGACTGTTGTTTATCTCTAGTTCTGGGAAGCCGAGCTCCTTGATTTTAGGAAGGATGTTGGGGGAATCCATTTTTATAAATAAGGGGGTATAGAGCCTCAATAGGTTAGTCAGACATTAGTAGAATTTTTGCACTTTTGTGCAGCACTTGTTCAACTCATTTTTGAGCTTCCTTTTTTAGAACAGTTTATGTAATGTGACTTTTACTTTTGATAATGGAGATGAAACAGTTTTTGAGCCAACATTGATCTCTTTCAAAAGGCTGAAGCTCTTGGGTTAGGGCCCAACCCAAGCTACCCAACACCTCTTGCTTTGTACTTATATGTTTTTGCTTTAGTTCATGAGTTAATTTTTGTTACATAGATTCATTTTACTTTGTTTAGATTAGGTTGCTTTTGATGTTTTGCATAGTTGTTTTTGTTTCAGTTGCTCAAGTAGGTTAATGTAGTGACAGATTAAGATTCAAAGAGGCCAACAACAAGCCTTGATCTCCTTTTTCCCTTTCTGGGTTTACGATTTGAGGTCAAGGCACCACTGCTGCCACCAAAAACACAGTTTTTCTCTCCCATGCAATTTCCAGTGCGATGACTTGATTTGGAAAGATTAATGTATTGCTTCCAATTCAGTTTCCTAGATCATTTCCTATTATTTTACAATATATCTCTCTACATGCTTTTCTATTCAAAGCTTACTGTTCAACATTTTCTATTTGTACGTCAAAAATTAAGTCAAGCTAGATAAATTTTTGTTTTCATGGTATAGTTAGTCCTTTCTTTGATCAGTTTTTGTAAGTAGATGTGCAGATCTTTGCAGGTCACCTTAGCTCACCATACATCCATAAAGTAGCTAGCACCAGCTCACTTCTCAAATATTTCCCAAGTCATTCGCAACATTTCTCCAATCTGCCCTAATTTCTACGTTTCTACATAAGCTGCCTTCTTGCCATTTGAACAAATCCAACCATCATGTTCCCTCTTGATCTTCCTTGACAAGCTCCAGACACCTCAACACCTTTATCTAGCCTTTAGTTAACCTTTCCCATCATTTTTCAACCTTCAAAACTTCCAAAAATAGCTCTTAGCCTCCTCTTGTAGATCCTCCTGTAGATCCCCTACAGCCTCCTGTAGAATTCCCTGTAAGTGGTTTCTCGAGATCCGATTGAAATGGCAGTCTTCAGAAGGGTACTAGGAGCTTCTTAGGACCTCTCCACACCTTCCTCCACCTCTGCAAAAAAACCAAGTCCATTTTCCTTCGCCACCAAACCTCTGCAAAATCACAACCAGATAAATTATAGGCATAATACTTTCACTTAAAAACACTGAAAAGCACAAAAAGATGCTTTCTTCTCATTTCTTTTCAGAAGTAGCTTGAATAAATGTAATTTACCTTTTTTAGTAGTCAATGGCACTCATCGTATCAGTTTCTATCTCTTTTATGCAAAAGTAGGGTTATTTGGATAAATTAGGATTTCCTAGGGTTTTCCTTACATTCCAGTCTTATTTCTCTTTCTCCAAATAGAATAGCCTCTGTAGAGTTAGCTTTCTTTCATCATGGTTAAAATATTCTTCTGGAAATTCATAGAAGTTGGCTTGAGCTCCTAGTGATCTTGTGCCAGCTGACCAAGTGATAGCCTATAGTAAGAGCTAGTACTTGTGCATACAACATCGTCGCTTCGAGGTTTGTTACAAACTATCGAGTTGATAAAAGTAAAGTAGGAATCCCTAGGAGTTGCAACATTATTTCTACAATACTGGTGCTCACCACATATACAAATTGTGATGACAGTGATGATGAAGTAGAGCATGAAAATAGAAGAAAGTGTTATATATGCAAAAGAGGAAAATATTCTAAGAAGAAAGGTTTTTATTCTAGAGAAGATAGTAGCTCCTCATAAAAGAGTGGATAAATATGCATCTAATATTGACAAAGAAGAACTATTTTCATAGCCATTGATTTGAAGAGAATAGAGAAGAGAACATAGATTCATAGGATGATGATATTGATGGAGAAGTAAACCTTGGAATAGAACTTATCGGTATCCTAAAAGAAATAGATAGAGTTAGAGGTAAGATCAAAAAGTAGAATTAGTTATTATAGAAATATTAGAATAAATATTATCATGAATTTTGATGAAACGGTAATTTCCATCCTGAAGACACAATTAAAAGAGGTAAAGTAGATAGAAGCAGTGAGAAGCTAGTTGAAAAAAAAGCAAGAATATTGTGAAAAGCTAAAATCACAAGTCATTTCCTTAAGAAACAAACTAAAGAAATCAAATTCTCAATTGAATCAAATCCTGAAGTTTAGAAAGAATACCAAAATATTAGATGATATTCTCAATTGTCGGATGTCACCTTTCATCAAAATAGGTCTTCAATACAAGAAAAATCATAATACCTCCAAGAGAGAATCAAACACAAAGCCATCAAAAAAGGAAAATGAATAAAACTCCAAAAGTTGTGTTGATTTTCTCAAGAGTTGTTTTAATATTGAAAGAAACACTAGTAAAGGAGTTGAAGACAAGTAAAGACTGGATTTTTCTCACAAGGTAACCAAGAATGAATTTAAAAGAGTTATTCCACCAAGAAGTTATTTCACATGTCGATATAAAAATATCTTATTTGGTTATCACTTTTCTTATAATAATTTTGGTCTTAAAACATTAAATTGTAGATCTTATGTAAGAAATGACTATGAGAGAAATGTAAGCGTAAAATATTATTGTTAAAATTATGTAGCTATGATCAAATTCCACTTAGGACATCTAATATTATGAAGATAATCATTTCAATAGGTTCCACTTTTCGAGAGGACCAAAATTGACCTCAAGATCACCTCATTTGGACAAGAAAAAGTTGGTTTTTGAATTTATGTTCCAAACTCATGTATATTAGATCAGGTCGGCCCTATGCATATTTACAATTGGACAGGTAGGCCTAAACATAAATTGGAACCTCATGAAAACATATAAATAGAAGCTACCTCAAGCTCATTTTGACACATTGATGAATCCAGATTCTCTTCTCTTCTATTATCTTGGTTTGCATAGGTTTGATGGAGGAAGTTCGCACAAGGTTCTTAAACTACAAGGGTGAAGCTCACACAGATCTAGGGTTTTTTTTTTCTCAGATGAACACACATAACTGGGTATTTTTTGACCCTAGACACATGCACAGAGTAGCCAAGGTTACATCTAGGAAGTCTCAAACATTCGCAGAGTAGCCTGAAGGGTGCGAATAGAGATTTGAGGTAGATCTGACTGTATTTGTGCCCAGATGCACGCATACAGTTCACCAGGGAGAGTCCAGGATTACCATAATCGCTTGCACAACTCCTCCTTCATGTGTCCAAGACTAAAATATGAAATTTAAGTATTCTGAAGACTCCGCTCAATGACAGTAGTGTTCAATAGTTGACTATAGATAGTGACAGTACATTACAGTCCTTAGAATCAACGTTTTGAGTATAAGCATGATTAATTTCATTTCATAGATGAATTTATGGATCATTGTACTATCTTTTTCTTAATCATTTGATGATGATCTAAGAAGAAGAATAATTTGAAAGGGTTTTCCCCATAGTGGGTTTTTCCCTAGTCTCAAACTAATCCTGGTCTATCTATGTGTGCATGATTTTCTTCTATTGTTCCTTTATGTTCCACTGCAATAATGGCGTTGTTCTTTTTACATAGTTACATATGCTGATTAATAATGATGTCACTATTAATACTGTAATGATGATATAGGGTGAACTTAATGTATTAATGAAGAAATGAAATTATCTAAGAAAAGAACAATCTAGCCCTTAGAAAAGATAACATGGAATCAGAGCTGGGTAGAGGAAAAATCATGGAGATCACCTTAATGATGACACCTCTTATGGAAGAAAGAAAAGGATGGTGGAGACCTAAAATAAATCTAGGGTTTCAAGAAAACCCTAGGTAACTTGGTTATTAGGGTTAGGGTTTGAGAGAAACCATGGTTTATGGAAAAATATGAGAGGTGAAACCTAGTATGGTCAATGTGAAGATGCTCAAGCACTTGTGAAATATTTGATGAAGCCCTAGATGGGATAGTCCCTAGTAGGGCTTTTTGGTTGATTAAAGGTAAAATTGGTATGTGGACAATGGCCATTGGTGGCTCTTAAAGGTTGGTTCAAGAAGGAGAGGATCACCTCTCATTGAAGATAAGTATATCTTGACTTATGATGCTTCTTACTTTTGTTTAGACTTATGGATTTGATTATTATGTTTATTTTTTATAGTTCCTACACATGTATTTTAGTATATGGATGCTTCTAACCTCCTTGATGAGATGTGATAAGTGGATCCTTCTTGAGGATCATTTGAAATGTAGTAAAGATTGCTAGAGATGGTAAAGGTAAAGAGGCACTATATGAAAAGATGATAAAGTGCTACAAGCTACCTATGTCTAATGAAAAGGTGCACAAGTATTTGAATACCACAAGGTATGCACAATATATTATATTTCAGTTGTAACATTGGATGGTTGGGTAAGCCCTAAGGTATGATGAGAATGTCTTTTTCTTTAATGGTCCATGCATATGAAAGTGACTCGGATTTATGTTTCCTATAATGAAATGGTGCACCTGATACTGAACATTTTGATCTTCTTGAATTCTAAGAGGTTATCTAATGTTGATCATTGACATACTTGATGTATTGGATATCTTGATCCCATAAAGAAGGTTAGCACCTCGACTCTAGTAGATGATACTATTGACACTTTTCATGCATAAGTCATGATGGATTTCACATAGAAGGATAGTTCATTGACTCTTATACATGATACTATTGATAATTCTTGTGATAAGTATGATGAAAGGATATGGAAAGAGATATTGACACTCTTGTTGTTTTGGTAAAGTTTTATTGAATGACCTTACCTGATCCTATTTATAGTGATAAGCATGGTAACCATGATGGTAAAGGTATAACTATAAGGTTGATATTCTAGACCATGTCTTGATATGATGAGTGTTAGTGTCAGTCTTTACAGCCTTCCTCCAGTGATCAAATGTGCTCTTACATAGTGATTTTGAAGTGTCAAGGTCAAATTTTGTCATTTCAAAGAGTTTTCAAGCAAAATTTGGTCACTAGGCATTAGGTCTA
>APFE030725716.1:37672-71352 GCA_000404065.3 Pinus taeda
ATTTTGAGATTTGAGCCTCCAAAAGCTCAAAATACATCAAAAAAATGACTTTCTGCCCACTTTTTGAGTTGCAGAAAGTGACCTTGGGAGAAATGGTTTTTGAGGGGGCAAAACAACTCCAAATTCAGAAATTCCACTTGGGATGGAAAGTAGACAGACCAAGCTTTCCAATGAGCCATATTGCACCTGATTTGGACCAGTGGAACGCACTCAAAAGTTGCTGCAAAGGTGCGCGGACGTGAGAGATAGGGGGCGCGGATGTGAGAGCTAACTTTGCCAAAATTGACTTTTTTGGTCAAAAAACACTGTTTTGACTATGGTTGATTATTTTTACTTGTAGATGATGGATAAATGTAATATTTTCATGGCACTTTGATAGATTTTACCTCTCTTTAATCTTCTAGAAGCTTTCTTGATGTAAAAAGTGAAAAATTAATGCATGAATTAGTTAGCTAAGTAATAGAGGCAAGTTGTTGAGATGCCTATTATCTAGTGCTTAGTTTGGAATTAGTTCAAACTGCTCCTAGAAGGATGAGCTTGACCCCTAGAGGCAAGGGAAGAGGTTAGCTTGCCTATATTATGTGTTTTCTTAGTCATTTTGAGAGGTTTGGAAGGTTGGACTCTTGAGGGAGAAAGTTTTCATTGTATATTGTACATCTATCTTTGCAATTTCAAGAGGAAGAAGGCCAGGGTTTTGCAGACATCCTTGTGGATTCTTGTGGATTGTAGTGTTGATGGTGTGTTCTCTACATGTTATTGTAAGTTTGTTTATGTATTCTACATCTCTCTTTTGCTTCTATTTGAACAGATGAAGTGGTAAAGTTTGAATACATGCTTTGACATGCTCAGCTTTTTAGTTTGTTCAAAATTTATGTTTTCTGCTATCTAGAGAGGATTCAAATGGTTGTTTGCCCTCTTTAGCTCCTTCTCTATCATCCCTGATCATCCATCTCAGATTAAGGCATCAGCGCTTACTCCTACCTTGCCCCAAATATCCCCCTGCAAAAACTGTGCTCAATCCCCGCGCCCTGAATTGCATTCTCTCCAATTGCCACCAAAAAAAAAACCAAAAAACTCTAAATCAATCCCCCTTATCAGTTTACTAGCCTAAAATCCTTGTTCCTAATTGGTCAACTCATCCTATTGACAAAATCCATCGAGTTTTGACTCGAGAGAGCCTTCTCATACCTCGTAGGGCTAGCTACGAGGTGAAATGGTTTGATGTAGCCTTGAGAGTTTGTCTATCTCAGCCTAGGTGAATTCCAAGCGCTAACAATGAGTATCTATGAAACTTAATGCCCTAACTTGATGAAGTGACTTGATAGAAAGTGTTATTGTGTTTATAATCTTTGAGATATGATGTTACATCTATATGTTGTGTTGGGAACGGGTCCCCTGGGCTCAATTTTGGGGTTAAAAACCCAAGTTTTGGGGGCCCAAATTTTGTATAAAGAAATTTAAAGTCTCCACATTTTGTGGTCGCAGAGTGCGAAGATATCAAGAGTCAAAAAGGGTTTTCGCCCTTAGTCTAGATAGGTTGTGTCAACTTGATGAGATTTGCCTTTGTATAAAAAGGAGGTCTTAGAAGAGTCTAAAAGAGTCATTTCAGTTAACTTGAGTCGTTGATGAATTTGCAAAGGAGCTAAGAGAGAGAGTCTTAGTGTTGGAAGAAGGCACTGTAGCTAAGTGTGTAGAGGCCTAGGGTAGAAGTCCACAGCTAAGTGCGTGGACCCCTACAGCTGTGCGCACAGGGTAGTGAGAGTCTGTATTGAACATTTGGATCATCAATAAAGAAGAGTATTATGAAATTGTTGTGTAATTTACTTCTATCAATTGCATGCTATTATGTTATTTTAAGCATTGGGTTTATGTTTTATTGCTAAATTGATGTGCATATCTATATGTTTTCCTTTGTTATATGAACACAAGTAGAGATATATGTTTATGAAAAGATAATCCAAATCGCATGATAGAATTGGTGAACAATTAAGATAATCTGAAGAACTATACAACAAAGTAGTTACAGAGGTGTGTAAGTGCCGAGATCGCTTGTTAGGGTTATGTGAAGGATGATCACATACCTTCGTAGAGGTTCTAAAAGACTAATAGAGAAGTACATCGATAAGTCCTGAAGGCTTATCAATCTACGCGAAGGTAGGGTTAAGGTATAAAACCGACATCACAACCATCTGAGCTTGTGGAAACTTGGTTCCTACATCCCCCCATACTGCTTCAAGTGAGACTTCAATCTGCACTCCACAGATTGATGCCGAAAGGGCCAGTAGTGTAGGGAATTGCTTGGTTGTTTAAATGTTGAACCTGGGTTAAGGCCCATCAAGCCAACAAAAGGTTCCGTTGTGGGACCGGGATCTGCAAAACAAGATGTGTGATGTCACATCATTGGAATCCAACTAAGAAGGAGATTGAAGACTAGTTGGATGGAAATATCCACGAATTCGAAACACAAGAAAATAAGAATCCACGATTGACAAAGGAACAGTGGTTATTTGTACACAGAAGTTCACGAAATCTTCTTTTGTTCTTTCTTGGTTGAATTATATGAGTGGATCATGATGTTTGTAGACAGCTAGGGAAGGTGGAGGTTTGATGGTCTAATTGTCTGGACCTCAGAGTTAGTAAGGAAATTGGAAGCCTCTGAAGATAAGATCATGTGTGCTTTCAATCATTGGCTCGGCTATATCATAGGAGGGTTTGTGACAGAGTTTATGGTTGATACTTCGGTCAACCACAATGAAGAAAAGCACCACTTCTTTAGGGGTCACGAGGTAAGTATTTGAAATCATTAAATACTGGGATTAAGATGCTCTTGTGTGAAAAGTGGGTCATGTAGTCACCTTGATGTTTGGAGCAATGAAAAGTGGAAGGTCTTTTAGGGACAAAGGAAGGAAAGGTCCTGAGTATAGCCCACTGATGGAGCCCCCTCTAAGTGACAACGAAGGAGTAGCACAAGCTTCTCCGCTAAGCACTATTCATTTAATAAGACAAGGGTTCCCGTGAATACCTACACCACCTCCATCCTCATCCCTTCCATCCACACCACCTCCACCCTCACCTCCACCACTTACCCCATCGCCCACACCGCTGCCACCTCCACCATTGTTCAACATGGTGAACTCCGTAAAGCTACCTGTATTCAAGGGCATAGGAAATGAAGATCTGGACTAGTTTTGATTTGTCTCGAAGGTTGTATGGGAAGCTCAGGGTATCACAGATGATCAAATGAAAAAATCAGTGTTGGTTAGTGCTTTACAGGACCATGCACTAACATGTTACATTAAGTATAGTACTGATAACCCGATGTCCATGTTGGCAGATATCCAGACTGTGCTGAATAAGGAATTCAGTAGACCTAAGTCTCAAGCACAATCCATTGTGGGATTCATGGAGATCATGATGAAGCCTGGGGAGACGCCTTGTGATTTGGATCAAATATTGAAGTGTATGATCCATGAAGCCAACATGAACCTAACTGATGGGCAGCACTGTGAATGGTTTGTGGCCTCGCTCCTGCCCGAGCTAAGGGTTGCGCTATCACAACAAAATATTGGGACCCAGGCAGAAGCTCTGGAAATCATAATGAGAATGTACAACACACCAATGCAAGATGTTAATCTGGGGGTTTAAAAGATTCAGGCACAATTGCAGAGCCTTTTCCTCAAAATGAAAAGTCTGAAGAAAGATAGAAGAGGTCGACCAGAGGCACACAATGAAGTCTGGTGCCTGAAATGCAAAGGTTAGGGGCATGACAAGGATCATTGTCCATTCTTTGCGAACTATGTCACGACAAGGATACCAATGCCTCTAAGGTAGAGGCTACAGTAGGGCCAAGTACAGGGCTTGTGCTATGGTGTGCTATATGCCAAGTAGCTGGGAAACATGCAACTGACGATTTCCATTTGCTGATTAATTCATACAGGAACCACAATAGCTCTTCTGTAATTTTTGTCAGTTAGTAGGTCATGATGAGCGCAATTTTCATAGTTACGAATTAATGATGGATAGGACACCTGGATACAGGGTGTAGGAAGAAACACGACCTTTGGAACAAGGCACTGAGGAGCGTGAGGTGAGTATCAGGGGCACGGTCGAGGCCGAGGTGAAGGAGGACATGGTAGAGGTTGAGGGTAGCTTATTTGTTACAATTATGGGGGACTAGGACACTACGTGAGAGACTGCCCAAACTCGACATGACTGTCATAACACTATTGTAATCAGTTTGACCATGTGACTGAGGATTGCCCTATATTGTTGGCTAAGATTCGCAAAAAGGGGGCGCAGCCTCCACAACTAACTCGAAACCTATAGATGATGAGGGTTGAGCCTTGTGAGGAAGACCCTAAGGTAAACATTATACTATGGATTGGAATGATGACAGGGGAGGATGAGGGGAAGTAGCCTGCAGAGGGTGAGTGGGTCTGCAAAACACCAGAAAGGAGACTAGCTTTGATCTGGAATGCACAAAAGAAAAATTTATGGAAGTAAAGAAAATTTTTGCCGAGGCCTCTACCTCAGGAAGTTAGGAGAAAACGGTTAAAGAAATGGACCCATCCATTATTACCACGTTCTTGGAGGCCTGCATGAAACTACTCTATGATATTAAGGCTATGAAGGGACTACAGGAACTGATCAATTGATGTGCTTGCAAGGATAGCACTACTGGCAAACCGCACTTAGTCAGAAAGCTTGGTAAGCATAAGGAAAGGACTAGACGTGAGATGAGACTCATTGTGCAGATAGGGGAATACAAAATGGACCAAGTTATCTACGATCTAGGGTCCAATGCAAATGTTTTGCTAAAACAAACATGGGAAAGAATGGGGAGACCTGCGCTCTAGTGGTCTTCAATCTAGCTAATGATGGTGAATCAACATAAAATCATCCCAATGTGAAGGTCGCAAGGGGTAATAGTTGACATTGAAGGCATGAGCACACTGACCAATTTTGATGTGATAGAGATTGTGGATGATAGCAATCCCTACCTCACGCTCCTTGGGATCAATTGGGCCACTGACATGAATAGGGTAATCAACTTGAAGAAGTGAAAGATGATATTTGAGAAGAAAACACTCTGTGTAGTGGTGCCATTGGATCTTGCAGAAGGACTGTACCATACAGAACCAGTCCGTGATTATGAAAGTGATGATGATTTGGACCATATTTACAGGATAACAACATGAGACCAAGATTGGGTGAATCCTACAACAGACAGACGAATTTCATAGAATTGCGAGAGCTCCTGCACATCAGATTTGAGCAAAGAACTAGAGCATTGGTAGAATTGGCTGCATCAAGTATCTACATTGCACTGTAATATGATAACCAAGTTGTTTTGTTGTGTATCATCAGAGGTAAGAAAGCTACCTCACTATGACGGGTTAGCTGATGTTGATCATTTTTTGGATTCATTCGAAAGCGAAGTGCCCGAGAATCATCACTTCCAGGCATTAGATTGGGCATTGCATGCTACACTTGCAAGATGGTGGGGTACACACAAGGACAACTTTGAGGATTGGCGTGAATATAGAAGGATGATGTGGATACACTTTGGCCACCTGAAGGTATGACTAACAGAAAAGATGATGGGAGGAATGATCCATGCGATAATTTGGCCAAATGGACTAAAGTATATGGAGTGAAGCCTAAACTAGGGTGGGTCCATGTGTTTTGTCATACCTTGGATGTTATACCAAAGAATTGGTACTTGGAAATAGAACTCTATCATGGCACTGAAGAATGGGATGTTTTATGCCAAGGATTTCTGATGACGTTCAGTTTTGAGGATGGATTTGAATCCATCGATGAAGCGTTGCAGGAGGTTAATACAACCATATTTAGGATGTTGTAGGATCCTCTAGACCTGATTAAACCTGATTGGACTACCCAACTGAGCCACGCACTAAAATGTTACAATGTAACAGTGGAAGAAGAAGACAAAGACCCGAGAAATATTAATATCCCGAAGACTGAAGGTAACTGTGGAGTTGTAGGACCATAGCTAAAGAAACCAAACTTAACTGAGATGCTTAAGACCAGAAAAGTGAACATTGGCATGGAGGCAGAGCAGGAGTTTGCAAAGATTGGGGACTATTGGGTCGACGCGACAATAGATAAGGTCACTGAGCTGCTCCGTGAATATTAGGACTTGTTCCCCATGAAATTTTTGGTATGAAAGGGATAATAGGAGACCTTTGTGTCATGAATATCACTCTAAATCCGGATGCGAAACCTGTGAAACAAAGACTGTACTACCTCAATCTGAAGTATAAAGAAAGGGTCTCCAATGAGTTAGATAAGACACTCGTGGCAAGTATTATTGAACTAGTGGAAGAATCTAATTAGGTAAGCCCTATAGTGGTTCATGAAAAGAAGTAGAGGGAAGAATAAGGATATGCATAGACCTCAAGGAGTTGAATGATGCCTGCTTGCATGATCCCTTCCCAACCCCGTTCACTGATGAGGTCTTCGATAATGTTGGTGGCCAAGAAGCGTATTCGTTCATTGATGGGTTCTCTGGGTACTATCAAATCAACATCGCACCAGAGGATAGAAGTAAGATGACCTTTGCAACTAAATGGCGATGATTCCAGTATATGGTGATGCCTTTTGGGCTGAAGAATGTGCCAACGATCTTTTCCCACGTAGTCATCGTGACGTTCAAGGATTTTATTCATAAATTTCTTGAAGTATACTTCGATGATTGAACAGTGTTCGGACTGGTGAAGCGCCATGTGGCAAGTCTGCGCTTGATGCTAGATACATGCCGGAGATACCAGATCACAATCAATCTAAAGAAATTTTTGTTTTGCATCCCTTTTGGGATCTTACTGGGCCATGTGGTATGCAAACAAGGCTTGATGGTAGACCCAAATAAGATTTCAGTCATAATCAACTTCGAGGCACCAAGGAGTGAAACATTTTGGTGCAACATTGGGGCATACGAGATACTATAGTAAATTCATCAAGGGCTATCCCTAGATTACCATGCCAATGGAAAAATTGTTAAAAAAGGATGTTACGTTCTATTGGAATGAAGAATGCCAGAAGAGCTTGGATGTGCTGAAGGAGAAGATGGTCACCATGCTGATCCTAGTCTTCCTGTATTGGAAGAAGGAATTTCATGTGCATGTGGACACGTCATGTATTGTGCTGGGAGAAGCACTAACACAGGCCAGTGAAGGGGACTTGGATCATCCTATAACATTTGCAAGTAGGAAGCTATCCAAAGCGAAGAAAAATTATTCCACAACAAAGTGTGAAGGCTTAGCTATGGTGTACGTGCTCCAGAAGTTCAGGCACAATTTGTTGAGCAGACACTTTAAGATGTATACAGACCATTCCGCATTGAAATACCTGATCAACAAGCCTGTGTTGGGGGGAAAGATATGTAGGCCTCCAGGAAAGAAGACAGATGTGTGGTACATCATCATTGTGACTGAATATTTAACTAGATGGGCAAAGGCATAGCCTGTGAAAGACTGTACGAGCGTGAAAATAGAAAACTTTATCTTTGAGTACAGGTTGACAAGGTCTGATTGTCCAAAAATTCTAATGAGCGATCGTGGTACGCATTTTCTCAATGAGACGATCAACACAATGACGAAAGCGTTTCAAGTGTACCATCAGAAGACCATGCCCTATCATCCGCATGCTAATGGGATAGTGGAAGCATTTAATAAAATATTAGAGAGTGCGCTCATGAAGGTTTGCAATGCTCAAAGAAATGACTGGGATGTTTGCGTACCTATGGTGTTATGAGCTTATAGAATGAATTTTAAGAAGTTGATTGGACAAACACCATTCAGATTGGTTTATGGAATGAAACCTATGATTTTGATGGAGTACATTGTACCTAGTCTATGCACAGTGGCATTCACAGGAATGGTGGATCGTGGAGCCTTGGAGGAAAGGCTTGCATAGCTAACAGAGCTTGAAGAAGATAGATTTCTAGCTGGATTCCATCAACAGGTCAAAAAGGAGCACAAAAAGGCATGACATGGTCGGCACATCAAACTACACACCTCCAAGGTGAATGATCTAGTTTTGTTATATGAAAGCAAGTTTGATAAATTTCCAGTGAAATTTAGGATGCATTGGCTGGGGCCCTATGTCATCAAGGAGATTACCGATGGTGGAGTAGTTCAGCTGGAAAAATTGAATGGAGAACCATTCCCAAGATGGGTGAATGGAAGTTGATTGAAGCCATACACTCGCGATCCAGATAGATGACTACATAACTGAAGACAATCTTAGCAGTCTAGGTAGCTGAAAGGAGGCGCAAGACTATAAAATACACTGCCCAGGTTGGGGAGTTGCCCATTTAGGGAACTGTGTGGAACGAAGGGATGTCACAGTATCAACAAATATGCATAGGGAGCTGCAATATCTAAGGAACCACGCAGGGAAGTTGGAAAGTGACCATTATGGTCACTGTTCATGACTTGACAGTCAGAAAATGGCCAAATGGAGTGGGGTGGTGGCATTTATGTTAGAATTTAAGGGTAATATTTATGAAAATCTGCCTCCAATCCAACATTTATGAACAAGTTATGGGGGGAATGGTTGAATTTGAATTTGAAAATGCCTATAAATTACAGATTGCTTCCCAACGAAAAACACTTGGCATTTTGAGAATTAAGTTATTAGGCTCTCAGGCACGTATGAACCCTGATCTCTTTGAAGCCATGATAGAAAATTAAGTATTTGAGAAGTTGCCAATAGAGATGCGAGCATTGTTGTCTAGCATAATGTCAATGCCCACAGAAACCATGAGTGCAGGAGAAGCAATGGTAACTGAAGAAACATCCCTGGAGGTCATAATGGCAACTGAGGGAGTTGCCCCGGAGGTTGGAAGTGTAGAAGTACCAACAGAAGTGTCTAAATCCCCTAGGACACCTAGGCTGAGGCCTACACTAACCCAAGAGGGTCCAAAATCAAAGAAGGATAAGCAGAAAGTGCAAGAGCTAGTGTGTACATCACCCAGAACTCACCCACATACAAGAAAGCCCACTGCGTAGGAAAAGGGTAAGGTGATTGACCTAGAGCATGAAGTTGAGGTTGAAGAACTCCATGTGGGCATGGATGATATTGATATGGAGGGGGTAGAGGACATTTATGTGGAGGGGTCTGACCCCATTTCTAAATTTCCCGAGTGCATTCCTCCACATAGAGGTAAGATGAAGGTTTCGAAGGATATTGATGAAGGTAAGGTCACACTACACACACCGTTACTCCTGGACCAAATTGTCTTTGAATGATCATGTTTGGGATGCATCCCCCTATTAAAATTGGAGGAATGGGATTTGGCTGAGGTAGAATGCATTCCCCATTTAGAGACGGACCATCTCATGCATCGTATCTTCTATAAAGACTCTGGTGTGACCGTGTTGGAGCCAAGGAAGTGAGTAAAAGGGGTGGATAAGGTGGGCCTATTAAACATGTTGTGGGTACCTCATTATAACCGCACACCCATAACCATGGTCGTGACCAAGAAGCTCCTATCCTTGTTGCACGATGGGTGTTTGTGTCTAGAAGAGTTGATACCCATCACTGACATGCTCATCCATAGGATCAATCGACTGTCGTGCTTAAGAGAAAATTTGGCCATGGCATTTGGCGAAGAGCTAGGTGAGCACGACCTCATTGAATCAATGAAGGATAAATTCAAACTCACTAAGAAGTCACGTGACTATGCCATCACAAGTATATCTAACCCCATGGTCAAATTTGCAATGCAAATCTTGGCAGCAAATATTATGCAAAAGTGTCGCACAGATGAAGTGTTGGCACCATTAGCAGCCTTAGTAGCCCAGTGCATGGAGGGCATTTAGTTTAACTGGGTGCACTACCGCTGTGGAGATTTCCTTGTGAACTATAGAGAGGCGTAGGATCATAGCAAAACTTTCCACTATGTCTAGTTGCTACTATCCATAGTGCTAGTTGTGTGGGAATTAACATAGGATAGCCAGTTTCCTTCGGTTACACCTGACCTGCTAGAGGTAGTGAATTTCACTTCATTGTGGGCTACGAAGGACCCTCAAAGGGTTAAAGGCAACAAGTTCTTTTCGATCTTGATGGATATGAGCATCCATCTGGCCATCAACCACAAATCGTGACTGTCACCAACAGTGTACGAGAAGATGAAGAAGTATGTGGAATTCAAGGTTGACTTCCACCGGGTCTCGATAAGTGCATGCAAGGACCCTGGGTAGAATGGTATGTCCTCCCATACCTTACCATAGACGATGCAATTACAGTAGTCCTCAATCGTTGGCCAGTAGATTGGTGCACTACCTCAGACTTGACAGCTAGGTCTAGCAAGATCGCAACGCAGTGGAAAACAGAGGAGGCCAAGCTGAAGATGGAGTAGTTGGCCACAAAAAGAAAAAAGGAGGTTGAGGACAAGGCCAAGGCGAAGCACAGCTCTGACACAAGTCAAAAGTCACCTTCTCCAGAGACAGAGGAGGAGGAACAACAGTCGAACCAGGGAGGAGCAGGCCTAGAGACCACTCTATTCCTTGTTAAGCACAAAAGAGATCCATAAAAGGTAGGTTGTGAAAGAAGTCTAAGGGTTGCAAGACTTTTCTCGATCAGATCACCTTAATAGGAGGTCATTTAAATGATATCAGTGATCCGGTCAAAGATACCATCATAGAAATGCTACAATAGTTTGAGCTAAAATAGAGGCAGGCCTTAGGGGAGATTCATATGGGTCTGCGCAAGCTGCAAATCCAAGTGTCATAGGTCTAGACTAGCATGGGATGAAGTAGTGCAACATCAACTAGTTTGGCGCCTAGCACATTGGAAGCAGCAGGGATGATGTGCACCTTAGAACCCCAGGCAATACTATTGCTAGAGGGAGAGCTAACCATAGCGACTAAAGTTAACAAGCCCGCTGTCAACTCCCTTAAAGGAATTGGGATCAATTTGGCCATGCTTCCCAGTGAGGTGCTTCATAATTTGCAAGATGTCATGATCATGGAACTTTGGGTCCGCGAACAGTGTGCATTACAGGTAATCAGTGAGAAGAAAGTCAACAACACTTAGATGAAGTTACAAAGAGATTCTTGTGTCAACCTTGGCAAAGCCATCACAGACAAAAATGAGCGCATGGCTAAGGTGGTGGCTAAGGCATGCAGGCTTGTCCCAAAACGGGCCATTCTGGATGATGAGCTAGTAGATGTGCAGATTTGAAAGCTCGTTGTTGGAGTCCATGACACTAGAACAGAGTTGGCAATGGTTTAATTTGACTTGAACCTCAAGATCGTACCACTGCAGTTGAAGGCCCAGCCTTCAACCCTGCCAGAAGTCAGAGAGCAGTGCGAGACAACTGTGAAGGGTGTTGTGGCAGTGTAACACACTCTTTGAGCAAGCACTCGAAGTGGTTACCAATTTGCAGGAAGATCCCACCTTGCAAAGGTTGGAAACAGAGCCCCAAGAGCTGTAGCAGTGATATGATGCAGTCAAAGCGACGGCATGCACCATCGCCCTTACACAGAGGCTAGTCAAACTATAGGAGGAAAAGGTACTAAAGGAGTAGGTGGATGCATCGTAGTGCAAAAAGAGCATCCTCAAGGCTAGAATAGGGTCTTGGCTTGATGAAACATATGTGCTCACCACCACCATCGAAGGAAATTTTGCTAGTCAGCAAGCGACTCAGTAGAAGATACAGTTAGATAGTACAAGGCCAATGATGGAGCAACTGGTTGAGGAGATGATGCAAGCGGCAACACAGTGCACTACTAAAATTGTAGTAGTCCAAGTAGAGTTGGGATATATTCATGACAAGACCTCTTCGCTGGCCGAGTGACTCGAGGGTGAGTCATCATGTTTGTGTAGGGGCCCTATTAGGAACAGGTGCCCTGGGGTCAATTTTGTGGTTAAAAACCCAATTTTTGTGGAAAAAGGCCTGAATTTTGTATAAATAAATGTAAATTCTCTACATTTTGTGGTCGCGGAGTGTGAGGATATCAAGAGTCAAAAAGGGTTTCTGCCCTTAGTCTAGATAGGTTCTGTCGGCTTGATGAGATTTTCCCTTGGTCCACAGGCCATGCGATTGTGTAAAAAGGAGGTCTTAGAGGAGTATAAAAGAGTCAGTTCAATAGAGTTGAGTCACTGATGAGTCTGTAAAGGAGCTAAGAGTGATAGTCTTAGCATAGCAAGAAGGCTCTGCAGCTGAGTGTGTAGAGGCCTAGGGTAGAAGTTTGCAGTTGAGTGCGCAGACCCCTGTAGCTATGTGCACAAGGTAGTCAGAGTCTGTACTAAATATCTAGATCATCAATAAAGAAGAGTATTCCGAAATTGTTGTGTATTTTACTTCTATCAATTGCATGCGATTATGTTATGTTAAGCACTGGGTTTATGTCTTATTGCTAAATTGATGCATGAATATATATGTTTTCCTTTGTCATATGAACACAAGTAGAGATATATGTTTACTCAAAGATAATCAAAATCACATGATAGAATTGGTGAACACTTAAGATAATTCAAGAACTATACAGTAAAGTAGTTACAGAGGTGCAAAACTATCGATATCGCTAGTTAGGGTTATGCGAAGGACAATCGCATACCTTCACAAAGGTTCTGAAAGACTAAATAGAGAAGTACATCGATAAGCCCTGAAGGCTTATCACTCTGCGCAAAGGCAGGGTTAAGGTATAAAATCGACATCACAACCATCTCAGGGTGTGGAAACTTGGTTCCTGCATCCCCCCCATACTGCTTCGAGTGAGAGTTCAGTCTGCACTTCGCAGATTGATGTTAAAAGGGACAGTAATGCAGGGATTTTCTTGGATGACTAAACGATGAACCTAGGTCAGGGCCCATCAAGCCAACATGTTTCCTTGAGTCTAACCCTTGATGAAATATTGATATCATGATGTAGATTCCCATGATGGATATATGTTATATTTTATGATCTAATAGATATGTTGTTACATGACATTAGTATAGACAGGTTGATGACATGAATGAAGAGGAGTGAAGTGGATTTGCATTCAGAGGGAGAATCTCTCCTCAAGATTCTTACTCATATTACCATTTTCTTTATATATTTTGTAATGTTGAAGTATGATTGATATGCATCTGACATTGTTGAAAACAAAGTTCTAATCTAACATAAGAATAGTTTTCTTTGACTTGAAGTCTCAGTTGCATGGAGGAAAGGCTACAAGTGCGACTATATCCTCCCAGTTGCACATATACAATCTCAAGGGTGCTCACATAACATCTTGAAGAGTGTGACTATGGATTGCAGTCACACAGGGAAATATTAATGGTGTCTCTATGCCTATATAGCACATAAAAATGAATATTTGTACATGAAATCAAATGTTCACTAGAAGCATGTCAGTCCCACAGGCATGAAGTAGACAACAGAAATATCTGAGAGTAGGAAAATTTTGAATGTGTGCTATAATATGAATATGTAGACTGAACTTGTGTTTGCAGGTGACCAAGATATAGATATGTCATTATGTTTATAGTTTGTGTTACAAGAGTTTGACTAGATTTGGTTTCCTGATATTGATGAGCAATGTTTGGAGTTTTGACATGATGCTTGACAATGACATAGAAATTGGACTTGATGATTAAGATATGCTTTGGACTACAAATCTCTCTATGATAACAAATTTGGTTTTGATCTGATCATTAATGATTTGATTTGAAGACAGATGATTCTCCTTGATGAAAATGATATATGAGCATAATGGCTTCCAATGACTTATATGGGTATTCAAAAATGGTTTGGTATTGGCCTCCTTGTTCCTTGCACAATTGATAGTTGTGATTTAGTATGAAGATGGAACTTGCATATGCCTTTGTATCTACTGACAGAAATGACTTGTATTATGATTATGAGAATGACTTGATAAAGTTTGGATTGGTATTGCATGATAGATGACAACTTGTTGGCATGTTAGTAACTACAGTCAAAACCTGATATGAGCTCTACCTGTCACTTGGTTGAAAGAACTGATATTGTGATTAATTTGAAAATAGTTTTGATTTGGCTTATAAAATTCGGTGAGTTGATGGTGCAATATTGATTTATGTAAGGCTAATTATGTTAGCTTAGTAAGGAATTATGTCTACAAAGAGAATTTCATGCAGTAAGCTCCCTGATTGATCCATATTTAAACAGGAACACAAAAAATTATAGATATAACCATAAATACTGAGATGCAATAGAATTAAGACTTCATTTCATTAATATCAAATACATAAATATGATTACAAATAGAATGGAAATAAGACTAGCTCAGGCGATGGTAGCTTCTCTGAGAAGAGATGTGGTGACTACATGCCTCTGATCTGTGTCAAAATGAAGCTCGAAAGCCTATTTATTATTGCAAAACAATGGAAAACCCTAACCTTAGGAGATGAAGCGCGAAACTATGGGCCCTGTTTAGGTAAAATGGTACATCAACTTTCCGGGGTCATAACTTTGGCATACGATCTCCATTTGACGTGAAAAATACCTCATTAGAAAGATCTATTCGAGGAATACAACTTTCAAGTGGCCAACATTGATTTACAACCCATGTTGTCCCCAAGTTTCCAAAACAACGTAGCTTAGGGCCTCAAAACGACTCCAAAATTTTAGGACCCGAAAAACTGCCAAAAATAGTAAATTGTACTACAAATAAGGAAACTGAAAAAATAAAAGAAACAATGGTGGGGGCCTAAGTGGAGCAAGAGAGTGGCCACTAATATCCACCTGGATCATTCCTACCCCATTGGATTGAATTCCTCTATGAGATGAAGAAACTTCTGTTGAACTTGGTCCTTGTTGAGCCACTTGCCCTGGTGAAGGAGTTGGTCTGCTTTGACAACTTGATATAGTTAGATCCTTTACTATCATGTGTTTTTTATCTATGTTCCCATGATATGATTAGTTGTGTCTTGTTCCATGTAGTTTGGATTTAACTCTATAGGTGTGAGTTGTTCTACAATGTTTGATTTGTCCAACAATGGTGGGAAGTATGGTCAAAGGTAGTCCACATTGAACACTAGGTGTAGGACAAGGAATGGGGGAATGTTGAGCTCAAATAAATTGTCTCCCATGGCCTTGGTAATGGTATAAGGACCATATTGGAGTGGTCTGAGTTTCCGATAGGCTCTAGTAAGGCGTTCCTTATATAAATGAAACCAGACTTTGTCGCCCACCTAAAACTTATGTGGAAACCGATGTTGATCATGTCACTGCTTGTACTTGGAATTTGATTTATCTAGAATGGCATGGACCTCATGGCAGATGTGTTGGATGTGCTCAATGGAGTTGTTTTCCTTGTTGATTTCAGACTGGACATGAGCCAAATCTGCCTTAGCTGCAAATGGTATGGGGACATCAATGGGACATAGTGGCTGGAATTCCAAGCCCACCTGAAAAGGGTTGTGGCTAGTCGAGTTGTGGAGAGACAAGCTATAGTAGTGCTAGAGATAGAGGAGGCTCTCATCCCATGTGCATGGATTCTTTGAGTTGTACATGCATAGAATATGTACAATCATCATGTTGATGACCTTTGTCTATCCATCAGTTTGGGGATGGAAAGCTATGGACTTAGTGAGCTTGGTGTCCAACATCGACCAGAGGTTGGACAAAAATGTACTAAGGAACTTGTTATCTTGATCTGAGATGATATATTGTGGAACCCCAAAGTGTACCCACATTCGTTAAAAGAATATTTTAGTAGTGGCTTCTGTTGTGATATTCTTCTTACAGGATGGCATAATGGTCGTCTTTGAGAATCTATCAATGACAACAAAAACAAAGTTGTTTCCATGCTTAGTAGAAGTAAGGCCTAGCATCTAATCCATGGTGATGGATTCCCAAGGTCGAATAGCGGTAGGAAGCGGAGTAGAGAGGCCTTTCTTCTTGATGGTTGGTTTAGAAATGGCATAGACAATGTAGGATCTTATGTACTTCTCGCCATCCTGTCAAAGATTCGACCAATAGAAATACTTTTGTAGTACCACCACCATTTTCTTGACCTCGAAATGCACAACGACCTGACTGTGGTGTGCTTCCAAAATCATCTTGGCACGCTCACTTGAAGGAACGTAAAGGTGTCCCAAGTAGCATAACATGGCATCTTGAAGGTCAAAATCTAGAACTCGTTGACCCTCCAAGAGCGTCTAGTATGTGTGGCTAAATTCTGGGGCGCTTTTGTAAATAAATGGCCAATCAGAAGTCTCATGCCCACAAGACTTGAGCATGGTGGTGAAAGCCATGATCGATGGTCGGCTGAAGTAGTTTGCAACATTATTGATGTTTCCATTCTTGTACTTTATATTCAAATGGAAATTTTGTAGTTATGTAGACCACTTATGATCGTGATCATTTTGCAACTTCCCTTGCATCTGTATGAACTATAAGGGTTAGTGGTCTATGTGGATGATTGTTTCCTTCCCTAAAATGTAATGCTTCCGTTGTTTGTAGACCTGCACAATGGAATACATCTCTTTTTCATAAGTGAAATAGTTCCAGATTGCGTTTGAAAGTGTCTCATTGTGATATGCCACTAGATTCCCTTGTTGAGTAAGGATTTCCCCAATATCATAGTCAGAGGAATTTGTCTCGATCTCAAATGGTTATTGCAATTCTGGTAATGTGAGAACTAGTATAGAGAAGAGGTGATGTTTCAACTCTGAAAATTCCTTCTATTGAGATTCAGACCAAAAGAATTTTTCTTTCACTCCTCCCATGGTGACTTGACTCAAGGGCCAAGTGATATGCGAGAACCCCAACACAAACATGCAGCAGAAATTGGCAAGACTAGAAAGCTGTAGAGCTATATGAGAGTGGTTGGGCTGGCCAATCCCAAATGACTTGGATATTCATTGGATCCACATTCACCCCCATACATCAATAATGTATCCTAGATACTGAACCTGGGTCATGCCAAAAGTGCATTTCTCCAAATTGCCAGACATCTTGTGTTGTTGTAGTGTTTGGAGAACCTATCAGATGTGGTGGAGGTGCTCTTCCCAACTCTGATTGAATATTAGGATGTCATCCAAGTATACCACTTTAAATGAGTTGGTGAATGGCTGCAAGATGTCATCCATCAACCTCATGAAGGTTGTGAGAGCATTCATTAAGCCAAAAGGCATAACCAACCATTTGAAAAGGCCCTCCTTGGCTTTGAAGGCAGTCTTCCACACATCAGAGGGTTTGATTGGTACCTGGTGATATCCAGACTTCAAGTCGATCTTTCTAAAATATTTTTCCCCCTTGAGTTGATCCAGATGATCATGAATCTATGGGATCGGGTACTTATTTCAGACAATGATCTTATTTAGTGCCCAATAGTCAATACAAAGTCTCCATGTCCCATCCTTGTTTTGTACCAACACGATTTGGGTCCCACAGGGCAATGAGCTCAACCAAATGTGACCTTTCTCTAGCAACTCCTGACTCTACCTCTTGATATCGTCATTCTTTAGAAAAAAGCACTGATAGATTGGTCCATTAGGCAACGGTGCACCTAGGGTAAGATCGATGGAGTGCTTGACCTGACAGTGTAGGGCCACTCCTGCAGGTGAGGTGAATATGTCCTCTACTCCTCCACTACCTTGTCCATCTATTTTTATCATGTAGAGGGGCCCCGTTTGGAGGTTGTGGCCACTATTTTATTCTTTCCCTATGGGTGTATCATCAGGAAAACAAATTTCCTGGTTTTGGAAATGATCTTACTATATTGTTTTGCACCAACCAAAGAGATGGCAATAGGCATTGCTACCTCCAGTATCTTGTGCAACTTATTTCCCAAGGTAAAAATAACAACAGGAGGCCTTTTCTCATACACAACATGTTGCTTCCAAAAGTATGGTTTTCCTAATAATACATTACAAACATCAAGGGGAGAAACATCACATAATAACTTATCCATGAAGGGCTTGATATTGTATGGAAGGAAAAACTTTTGTCTCACATGAATATCTCGTCCTTAGTAAAGCCACCCAATGGTGTATAGTTGTCGGTGTGCTATGGTTGGTAAGCCCAACCAATTCAAGACCTCTACTAAAATAAGGTTCTTTTGGCTCCTGTTGTTGATAGTGAACTGTAGCGAGGAACCCTTTACCAACACTAGGGAGTTGAAGAGGTGCTCCTCCTCCTTTGGAACTTTGGATTCCTCCTTCTGGCTCTTCATGGTGGTAACAGTGGTGTTGGGCTCTACATCGATAATTTACTTCCCTTTTTCATTCCCCTTGTCAGGTTCTGACTCAGAGTCATAACATGGATCTGATTTAGAAGACTTCAGCTTTGCCGCTAGTGACTACTTTTCCTGACACTCACTTGCTTTGTTAGTAGAGATCTTATGGAACTTACACCACTTTCCAGTGTCCTTCCTCAGCTTCACATGTTTTTATTTTCCTGAAGCTTTGGTGGGTTGTCCTCGGCCACCTTGACTTGTCATTTTCCTTTGTTTTATGGTTTGGGGGCACCTTTCCCTTGCTTCAGATTCACAGATCCAAAACCTCGCTTATTTTGTTTAAACTTTTGCTTAATCTTGACAGCATATCAGTATGCCATGCCGAGCAAGGAGATGTCTAGGTATTCCATCTTGTCCTGGGTGTACCTTTATAGCCAGTTGTGGTGCTCCAATACCAAAAGTTTCTAAGAATCCTTGATACCTAGCTTTGTACGACGGGTATGAAAAACATTGGTAAACTACAACACATCTTGGTCCCTTCCCTGTCGCAGCGTGGTCCACTTTATGTATTCATCCTCATATCTCCCAAAAGGGTAGTACTGCTCCTTGATGGCGTCCCAAAATGAATTCCAAGTGGGTGCGACCGAAAACAGTGAAGGCATACTTTCATCCTTCTGCTCACAGTAGGTTTCCCATCAGTCCTTTACATGGGGGGTGACTTTGAGAAGAGAAAAAATAATTTTTTCTCGGATAGAAAATTCATGAATAGAAAAATATCCTTCTAGCAGATTTAATCATTTATCTATGGCGTCTGCATCTATTTGGCCGTAAATTATGGGAATTTAAAAGTTTACTTGGACCTTAAAAAGAATGAAGCCTCTAGAGTGGCTGTTGGATGTGGATGCACCGTCGGTGGGCAATCATTGAAGGATCCGGGAAAAGTTATGCATCATTGTGTTCCTTTGTTTCTCGAGGGCCTCCTCAAAAAATATTCTGATAGGATCTCCTGCTCCCTTGTATTTATTTTATTCCCCCACGGGCCATCAACAGGGTTTGTGAGGCTAATCTTGCAAATGTTCAACCAGATCGAGCCCTAACTCCTTATATCCTGACCTAGTTGGGGACATGCAAAGAAAAATAGAGAAATAGAAGACTGCTATGGTATGACTGATCTCGATTTAAACATGAATGCAATAAATTAAAAATATAACCATAAATACAGAGATGAAGCAAAAATAACACTTCATTTCATTAACACTAAATACTGAAATATTCTTACAAACATAATGGAAATAAGACTAGCTCAGGTCATGGTAGCTTATCTCTGAGAAACGATGTGGTGGCTACATGCCTCTGAACTATGTTATAATGACGCTCAAAGGCCTATTTATTATTGAGAAATAATGGAAAGCCTTAAACCTCCAAAAACATAACCCTAGGAAATGAAGCGCCAAACTATGGGCCCTAATTGGTTAAATTGGTACATCAACTTCCCGGGGTGATAACTTTGGCATACAATCTCCATTTGGTGCAAAAAATACCTTGTTAGAAAGATCCATCTGAGGACTACAACTTTTGAGTGGCCAACATCATTCTATGACATGGATACATTGTGAGGCTGGATGAAGATTATCCTTAGAGACTCGTCTGATTAGGATCTGAATATGACATGGATACGTTGCGATGACAGAGAATCCCATATATATAGTTTGGATTGAGATAATTTCATACAATAAGTGAGTGAAGTTGTTAGATACAAGCTTAGGCTTGTGATTAACACCTCCTTGAGAGGCAGGATGATTATGGTATCATTTTGTGATTTATATGATTATTTATGATCTAAAAGTATATTTGATTTGATGTCCAATATGAATAGGAAACAACTGCTATTGAGACAATAAGATACCATATTTAAGTATGATGACATCATCACTGATCTAGGACATTGAGCCAACTCTTCCTCCCTGCTTGAGCTCCCAGGGTGAGGAATTGAGATGGAGGGCTCTTGGGGTTGAGGGAACTCTGGACAATAGGGTATGACCCCTATCTGTTACCCATAATATTGGAGTTTTTGGAGTGGAGAATCTTGCTTGACTGTATGGTCTTTGTAAAGTATACACCAGTTGGCATCATACCCACAAGAAGGGCTTTTCAGGAATACCGCTCCCCATTTGGCCAATAGGTTGAGAGTTTACTTGGGATGTACAACCCAAGTTGATTATGATGTAGGTGTTCTACTACATGACTATTCAGGGTCGTTGATAGGAATATCAATAGGAAATAGAAATGGTTGAGATAAGCCTATGTGAATTTAGGTTGATATTGAGCTCCCTGATGTGATTCCAGGGTTGATATGTTCTCCCTTATGTATTTGGATATCCCATTACTCGACATGGGGTGAGAGTGTCACGTAGGACCTTCCCCACAGTCATGGACATGAGGTGAGAGTGTCCATTAGTACCTTCCTTATTGTCATTGTTTGTAGGTGGAGACATGATCCCTGATGTTATGCTCTTTAATGATGATTGATGATGAGATTTTGAGTAGTAGCCCATTCAGAGAGATTTTGGACTAAAGTCCGATGACGAATTCTTCTTTTTTGAAATTTGAGAATGTTTAGCATAGGAGTATGAACAATTAAGACATAAGCAAGAATAAGTAAGGGATAGGTCTAGATGTACATTGATGATTTGTGATGATGAGATACCTAATATGGTCATGGAAAGATGACTACATGATAGAAATGATCAGTGACGATACATGATGACACTTGAATGGAATATTGATCGAAAAACAGATATCGGCGGGTGGAATTCTCCCTACTTGAGAGGGAGTGTTAAAATTATGCAGTGGTGGTCAAATTCCACATTGGACAACTCATATTATGAATATAATAATTGCAATAGATTCCTCTTTTTGAGAGGACCAAAATAAACCTAAATATCACCTCATTTGGATAAGAAAAAGTTTTTTTTTTTCAACTTATGTTCCCACTCATGTATATTGGATCACGTCAACCCTATGCATATATACAATTGGATAGGTCAACCTCATCATCAAGTGGACCCTCATGAAAGCCTATAAATAGAAGAGACCTCAAGCTCATTTCGACACACTGATCAAGCCATCTTCTATTTTCTTCTATTGCCTTTGTTTGCATGGGTTTGACAGAGGAAGTTCACATAAGAGTGTGACACTAAAGGGGTGAAGTTTGTACAGGTCTAGGGTTTCTATTTCTCGGACACACACATGTAATTGTGTATCTTTTACACCAGATGTAAATAGAGAGTGGCCAAGGGTATGGCTGGGAAGTCTCATACACTTGTACAATATCCTGAAGGGTGTGACTTGGGTTTGAGGCAAATATGAGTGTATTTGTCCCTATTCACATGCTTATAGTTCACCAGGGAGAATCCAAGACTACCATAGTCACTCGTATAACTCCTCCTCCATGCATCTGAGACTAAAAGATGAAATTTTAGTATTCTGAAGGCTCCACTCAGTGACAGTAATGTTCTACAGTTGACTACAAATAGTGATAGTATATTACAATCCTCAAAATTAGTGTTTTGAGTATAAGCATGATTAAGTTAATTTCATGGATGTCATATTTGTTTTACTGGATAGTTGCATAGACAAAGATATGGATCATTTTCTTATCTTTTTCTAAATCATTTATCAACAATCTAAGAAGAATAATAATTTGCAAGGGGTTCCCCATAGTGGGTTTTTCCTTGGTCTCAGACCAATCCTAGTGTCTTTGTGTGTGCATGCTTTTCTTCTATTATTCCTTTATGTTCCTTTGCATTGATGATAATGACGTTGTTCTTTCTACATAGTTGCATATTCTGATGAATAATGATGTAAGTATGAATAATGTAATTATGATATGGGGTGAACTTAATGTGTTAATGAATAAATGCAATTATCTAAGCAAAGAACAATATAGCCCTTAGAAAAATTAACACTTTTAAGACCTCAAACAATGGTTTAGTGAGTAAAAAAATGAATGAGATATTGTTAGAATAGAAAACTTATTTTCTCACCTTTTTGGTCATGTAAAATGTTATAATTGAAATAACTATGGGCACAAGGCATGTGATTATATAAGCCACACATTAAGGTTTCCTAAACAAAGAAAGGAAGAAAATATTGATGAGGCTCATCAATAGGTACATTATAGGAGTCATGATGCCATCCTCTAGCTTTAGAACTATCTCTTTCTCACATTTATTTGTTGGAATTTCTAAGTTTAACTCATTAGAAATTCTTCCTGTACTATCTGGTTTATTTCTTCCTACTTGTTTAGTTAATTAACAAGTTATTTACCATGTAAATACTGAAAATAAACACAAGTACAGTATCAACATCTACAAATCATCAACTGAAAGAAAACAAGAACACAAGGGACACAATTTATTTTTGACCAATGTCCCTACAAAAACCCAATGTGGGAAAACCGATGCAACTATTCAGAGGGTTTTATTATTATGTAGTTTTCATAATACAACCAGGGTACTAAAAATGGCTAACCTAATAGAGAATGCCCTCAGCAATAGTACCTCTCATCGTAGACAAATATTTCGGCTGAATAATCACCAGATGAACAATCCCACAACAACAATTGCAACTCCAACTACTATGTGTTACTGTTACAAGGATTGCATCATCGTATCTGGCTCACCAACACCCAGTCTATCCCACGAAATCCTTCCAGTGTTGCCTCTTGGCCTCGCGTCAACTCTACTAACTTCTGTGTCAGCTTCTGGAGCTTTTGTGTCAGCCCCTAGACCCTTTATGTCTCACACACTGGCCTCTCCTGGCTCTACGCAGCTTCTGGCTTCCTCTCCGTAGCACCCAGCTGCCTCTGCATTAACCTCTTTGGGCTTTGCATTATCTCTATGGTACCAACTCTGCCTCTCTACTATGTATTCACTACCCCTCACTATTGATCACTGATTATATCTCTCTTAGAAAAACCCAATCTAGAGAATAGAATGAGTGATCACTCTGGTGTATTCTCCAACTGACCCTCAAGCCTCCTCTTATAATTTTCTCGTTGGTCCATCAATGGCTAAGATTAAATCTCTAATCAGTGGCTAAAATTATATTTGACTTGATCCATGACTTTTGGAACCTTCTAACCCAGTTTTATATTAATACCCATTAATATTTTGTTTTTCCTAAGTTTAAACTTAGGAACTCCATTAAAAATATTAATTATTTTAATATCTTCCAAACTGGTTATAATCTACCCAAACCATTTTTGGTTCTTGGAGATCTCATGTGCTTTAGCATCTCCACCAATTTTCATGTCTATAGCACATTTGATGCTACCCTAACTCAGTACTCCCTCTTAGTGAGGATTGTGCTCTAGTAATACTCCATACTAAGCATCACCCTGATTATCCAACATCGGTCCTTGTCTTGATGCTAGGCCTTCTTACCCAAAATCTTCTGCATTAATACATCCTATACTACTACCCATGGCCCTACCACTGCCACTACTGTATTTGTACGAAAACTCCCTCTGCATCCGTGTTGATGCTGGTCCATCCTCCCAGTACTGCATCTGCATTACATCCCCACCCATCATGTTGCATTGTGCTACTGAACTACAACTTAGTTACTAAGAAGTAAGTAATTGATACACCCAAATTCTAACATCCCTTTTAGGCTAGAAACACTTCCAATCCTAAAGCTCTCTCTCCCCCTAACAAGTGCTCCCTCTACTAACCTCTGCATTACTGCAACAACCCTGTACATATCACATCGTTGCACACCTCTTTGTGCCATCCTGCACTAGTGAAACACTCATGTGCCTCTCGCATTGTTGTATCCTGCTAGCCTCACGTTGTCCTAGGATTCCTGAACTATAGCACTCTCTACCCCTCCATCTGCATCTATCTCTACCGACATCTGCCAGTCCTGCTACTCCTCTTTGGGGCTCCTGTAACAAGGTATAATCCAAGAGGTTGGGTACCTCAAGGATCCTGCCCCTTATTGCCTGTAGTCCTCCAAACTACAACTCGATGTCTCCCCACTTCTTCTCAAGTGGCATAAGAGAAATCATGGCACAATCATCATCCTCCTCGACTTCTTTCTCTGCCTTCACTAGCGCTTCCTTAGTTTGAGAAGCCTCTCCCTTTCTCTTCTTCCTAGGACACTGGTTCACAAAATGACCCACTTCCCCACAATGGAAGCACTTGACCTTGGAGAGCTCCTTCTTCTTTATCTTCTCCTACTTCCTCGCAAATGCTAGAGCCACATCCTCTTCTTCCTCCTTCTTGATTCTAACCCCTTTGACACTGCTCCTTGCCTTGGTCACCTGTTTGATCTCTTCTTGATGAAGAGCCATCCACAGTTCCTCCCAATCTCGAAGGCTTGATCTACCCAGTATGCTCTGGACAAATACCTCCCAATCCTCTTGTTTGGTCAATTTAGTGTTGTCTAAATTGCTATCATAAATTGTCAACCCGGGGCTCGTAAGCTGATGAAGTGAAATGTACAATATATACTTAAGCAGCCTTTCCTAGTTCATTTTGTTGTTTTTAGTTTATGTCTAACTTATCTTCCTAATGTGATGTGATGAATTTATAAACAAGTGAGTGAATGTGTGTGTATGTGACGATTTCTAAATGCTTCTTGAATTTTAAAGAGAAAACTTGAACAATAACTTGGAATGGAATTAAAGCTTCGAATGAAAGTAAAGCATCAAACAAAAAGACCAATGGCACTAGTCCAATACCTTTACTGCTGATAAGAATGAAAATGACATCTACATTAACTCAGCTGAAATCAAGAACACTATTCTAATTCCTCTATTGAATCTAAAGCAATGCAAAAATTAAGTGACAAATCGCACTACTTAATTCTCCCTTAACATTCTGCGTTTAGCTAAATTGATCATGTGAAAAAGAGTTAGGAGTGAATTAGCAATATGAGTCTAAAACTAAATAAACCAAGCTGCAATTAAATGATGTTTTGGTCCCATAAAAGTTAGTGAATCATGATAAAAAGAACCATCAAGAGATTAGCAACTTGACAAAACTTGATAAAGTAAACTAGGCAAGGAAACTAACTAAGCAAGGAAACTAATGAAAATCAAAGTGAAAGTCAGCAGTTTAGATAAGACAACTTCAAATGCCACTAGTGTTAGAAAGAAGGAAAAGCACATTGTCTCGGGCTCCTAACAAAGCTGTAAAAACACACACTGATTAGTCATGAAAAGTACAGAAACGTAAAGTAGCATGATTCAAACTGTACATTAATATACATGGTGAATTAGAGAAAAATGAATGCATGAAAGCAAATTTAAAAGCTACTGTACAATGGTTGTAGCAGACAGGGGCCCTCCATCCACTTCAACCAATTAAAAGATTAGCTACTCAGGTAAGAACAGAACTGTCTTCTTGGTATTAAATCAGCACATAATCAAATACAGTGGAGAGCGTAAACGCTATATAAAAGAGTCTTGAAATAAAGTTTACAGCAGCCAAAGACTAACTTCCAAAAAACTAACTAATCAGCGTGTAGAAACACTTTATTTATAGCAGGAACACCAACTGTTCTGTGCGTAAACTAAGCTAACTAAAAGCTTATGCAAAAGACACGTTCAGCAGGCCCGTGCATGGATTTAGGGAACGGTCATCATGGTTGATAAATCCGTTGTTGGATTCTTGTCCCCTGTGGTCTTCGTGGCTAAAGAAGATGCCAGCTGTGACTTTCGTGTTCCACCTGAACACGCAGAGTCGTGCCACCGTTTGCAACCTTGTCGTTTGACTAGAGTTAGCTCCATGTTGACCAGGGGTGTAGACGGCCAGTTTGGCTGAGCTGACAGCACACGCACCATGTACACAGTCATACAAACTTGCCCATGTGACTCTTTCCTCTGGAGGACACTTGGATCATAGCAAACAAGAAAATGGCTGCGGAATCTGGGATTGGCTGCGGAATCAGAGATCGGCTGTGGAAACCCTGTATCAGCTGCGGAATTGCAGCACTTGAACCAAAAATCCAAACCAACAGTCGATCATTAGCACAATTAGCAAATCATGTTAAAATGTCCTATAATGCAATGAATTGAACAAGCTGATGAAGGAAATGATGAAAAAAGAAGGAAATGAGTAGGAAAAGGCTGTTGGGAGGATGGGTAAATGAGTGCAGGTTTGAGGCTCAACATATGCAAAGGCCTATTTCCTAGGAAATCCCATCTTACCCTGGATATGATCAACTTGACCTTAATAAACAGTTGCCTTTCATTGCAACACTTGAGTTACTAGATCTAAATCAGCTCACCAATGACCCAATTCTTAATGCACCTTGGTGGTCGGTGATTCCTCATGAGTTATCTTCAGATATTCCAAAATTCAATGGAAATCCTAGGGAAGACTCATCCAAACATGTCATGAAATTTCATTTATGGTGTTCATCAAACTCCTTGAATGATGATTCTGTTAGACTACGTATTTTCCAGAGAATGCTTACTGGTCTGGATGCAAAGTGGTACATTGAGTTACCACGAGCTTCTTTTGATAACTTTACAACCTTGGCTACCACATTTTTAACCCATTTCCAGTTACCCATACGATATGAAACTGGAACGAAACTATTAACCAAATTTAAACAAGCTAATGCTACTCATATCCCTGATCATATTCATTAGTTGCATCGTCGTCATTGAATGGCTAAAACTTATGCTCTTGATCAACTTTTAGTTGAGTGGTTTATAAAATCCTTGCTGCCATCTATCACCAAGGATGTGGAAAACGGTGGAGCTTTCACTGAAGAGCAAGTAATTGCTCGTACCCGATATTTGGACTTGATTTATACATAGTCTGGCATGCTTTATGACAAGATCCCAAATGCACCCTGACTGGCTTTCACTTTTCCTCCACCACCATCGAGTAAGGACTCTCATGTCGGTGATGGTGTGATTGGTTCTTCAAGCACACAAATGGTAGGTAGACCATCTGGTCAAACACTTTCCATTTCCAATCAAACTTCAAATGCATCTGACAACACTCTTGCTTCCGAAATCAATGTCGTGTCATCTAACAAAGGTAAGAATGAAAAGCAACCAGGAAGCAAGAAGAAGGGGAAAAACAAGAAAAGACAAAATAATTCCCCTCAAGAGAAATCATATGATTCCTCTCCTTCGGCTAGGAAACCTCGTTACCCATGTTTAATCTGTAACGATGAGAACTTTATGCGCGATTTTCCTCACCGCTTTGAAGTCTCAAAGTTTCTGAAGACTTCTAATACATTTGGAATGATGATTGATCCTTTTCTAAACCCGGAGACACATATGGTTGCTACAGACCATGCTTCCACTTCCCAAGTGCTTATGTTATCCACCTCTAAGCCTAAAATTGATATTTTGGTGTCAACACGAAGTAAATATTATGGAAATAAACTATCACTGTCAAATAACCAGATTGATCAACCTAATCCTTCAACTTCAACTTTGTTTGATCCTATTCCACCACCTATTGCACCAGAGTTAACAATAAAAAAACCTAAGGGAGTTGTACGTAAATCACATTTAACCCTCAAGCTTGAGCTGCACAGAACTATAACATAGTAGAAGATTTGGCTTAGTCACCTTCTGTTATGTCAACACTTGAGGTGCTTCAAAATTGTCCCTCCCAAAAGCAGGCTTTGTTTTCAGCAATTGGTGGAATTGATACAATTGATTCCAATCTTGTGGTTTTCAACCATGCGAGTTATATGCCAAAGTTACCAGCACAATTAACATTACTGATTCAAGTAAATGCATTGAATAAGTTTATTCACCGAACCATTTTCGACGAGGGGGCATCTACTTGTATTATGTCTATGAATTACTGGAAAACACTTGGCTCACCGCCTTTGTCATGTTCACCAACAACGTTAAAAGATTTTGATGGTCGCACATATATTCCTTGTGGAATCTTGAGTAATATGCAAATTGAACTGGGGGGAAACAATAACTATTGAAGTTGAGGTTGTTGACATACCCCTTGACTACAACATTTTTCTAGGAAGACCATGGATTTATGCTATGGTTGTTGTGATTTCAACATACTTTCATACGATTGCATTCCCTCATAAGGGTGGAATCATAGTTATCGATCAAATCACCTTCTTCACCTCTAGTTCACAGGCTACTAGAAGCATTATGTTATTTCACAAACCCCCGCTACTTGTTTAGAACATTGGTGTATGTCTCTTCAAGGATTCTTCCCTAATGGGTGCTTTTTCACTATTGTCACCATCAAACATGGTGAAAGTGGCAAAAGTTGAGACTTGCATCATGATATCTTCCACTTCATCTGACTTAAGGAAGATTACCAATAGTTTTGATGTTGATAGTAGTAATGAAATCATGCTGCTAATCCCTATTGAGCTTACATAGTAATCAATCTTTCTGGCTTGCGCAATGAACCCAAATCCATCTTCGCCAACTGTATGGGTAGATTGTTCATTAGAATATGGTACTTCCTCTGATCCTTTTTCACGTATATTTTCTACTAATGAAGGAATCATCCAATCAATGATGATGGAAGAAGAACCATGGGGAGGTTATCATCATCATTCCCATCTTTCAGATCACATAGAATATCTTTCAAATGAACTTAATCACCCTTTAGTTGTTGATATCCTTTCAATTTTTTTTTTCATAGATACAGTAAATTCTGAGCGAAACTTGTCAAATATCGAAGAAACTATTTCTATCAATATTTCGACCAAACCTAACATTGTAGAAAACATTCATGTTGACAAATCTTGTTTTCCATCAAAACTTGATATTTACCATGCTCTCTTTCGTGAATTTCGAGATATATTTGCATGGTCATATGAGGAAATGCCAAGAATTGACTCTAGTATAGTTGAACATGAAATCAAAATGTATCTTAATGTCAAACCAATGTGACATCACCTCTGTCCTATTCATCCAAAGAAGGCTGATGCCATTACAATAGAATTTGAAAAACTTTTGCATGTTGGTTTCATATACCTTGTTCCTCTTACTGATTGGGTTTCCAATATTGTTCCTATCATGAAGAAACAAGGGACAATACGAGTGTGTGTCGATTATAGGGATGTTAATCAGGCTTGTCCAAAAGACAATTATCCCACTCCCTTTATTGACCAGATTATTGATGAATGTGTCGAATGTGAAATATTTTCATTTTTGGATGGATTTTCCAGCTATAATCAGATCAATATCCACCCAGAGGACCAATCTAAAACTTCTTTTATTTGTCCCTAGGGCACATTCTCTTACAGGAAACTCCCTTTTGGTTTGAAGAACGCAGGGGAAACTTTTTAGAGGGCAGTGAACTATTCATTCTATGACATCAAGCATATTGTTCAACCATACCTTGATGATTTAACTACTCATCCATGAAAGAGGATTGATCACCCGCAGCATTTGAGAGCTATATTTTTACTTGCCGACACTACAAAATATGACTCAATCCACACAAATGTGTGTTTTGTGTTGGTTCTGGTCATTTTCTTGTTTTTGTAGTGTCTAAGGAAGGAATTTGACTCGATCCATTTAAGGTTCAAGTAATTCTTGACTTTCCTCCACCTTCCAATCTACTACACTTACATAGACTCCAAGGGAAGGCAAACTTTCTGAGGAGGTTCATTTCCAATTATGTTGAAATGGCTAGAAGATTTACTCGTCGTTTGAAAAAGGGGATACCCTTCCATTGGGATCAGGTTGCGCAATATTCCTTTGATGCTCTTAAAGATACCTTGATTAGAGCCTCATTAATGTATTCCCCGAATTATCAAAACAACTACTTCCTGTATCTCTCTATTGCAGATACAACCATTGGAATGGTTTTAGTCCAAGAAGAACATGGTATTGAACATCCCATATATTATTTGAGCCGCAATCTCAATGATACAGAAGTTAATTACTCCTACATAAAAAATGTATCTTTGGCTTTCGTTCAGGCTGTACAAATATTTCGCCACCATATCCTGCTTCGAAATACCACTGTCATTTCGGATTTCAACCCTATGACATATATTTTGTCACGTCAATTACTGGGGGCAAAATACTCAAAATGGATCATCATTTTGCTGGAATTCGATTTGAAATTCATCAAATCCAAATAAAAGAAATCTCTAGTTTTCGTCGAGATTATTTACAACCTTCCCTCGAATACCATTGATTCAACATTAGAACCATCCATTCTGGATGAGTCTCTGTTCCTGATTGCATCATCTGACCCTTGGTATGGAGATATACTGATTTATCTCTGGACCCAAAATTTTTGGCCCAATACCTCTCACTCATAACAACGACGTATCTTATACAAAGCCAAAGATTATATGATCATTGGTGACACTCTTTACCGTCATTGTATCAATACGATTTTACGGAGGTGCCTCACTCATGAGGAAGCTGAGAAAGTTTTGAATGATTTCCATTCAGGTGCTTGTGGTGGACTCTTATCTGGTTATGCTACGACATAGAGGGTTCTTCGTGCTGGTTACCTCTAGCCTACCATATTCAAAGATTGCATTATTGCCGTCAGAAGCTGTCATTCATGCCAGATAGATGATTGTAAAGCCAGATTACCATGTGCACCATTGCATCATGTCGTCGTTGTTGGACCATTTGCGAAATGGAGCATTGACTTCATGACATGTAACCACACCTCAGCCGGGGGGCATGGGTACATTATAGTCATCGTTGACTATTTTACAAAATGGGCTGAGGTGATGACTACATTAAACAACAATGGCGAGATGACTGCACTTTTCTTTTTCAACCACATGGTTGCCCGTTGGTGTACCACAGACTATAGTTATGGATAATGGGTCAGATTTCCACAATCACATGATGACTGAGTTAACTGCCAAGTTAGGACTTTCACATGATAGTTCTACCCCTTATTATCCACAAGCTAATGGATAAGTTGAGGCCATCAATAAAGTCCTAAAGTGAATTCTTCAAAGAATGGTAGGGGTTCATAAACGAAACTGGCATTTAATCTTGTACTATGCTTTGTGGGCATATCAAACCTCGGTTAGGAATACAAATGGATTCACACCCTTTCAATTGGTGTATGGTTTGGTGGAAATCTTGTCAATACAATGTGAAATTTCATCTCTTAAACTCACAATTGACCTGTTACCCAACATTTCTGATGGAGAAGTGTGTTTCTTAAAACTCATCCATCTAGATGAAACCCATCGTGAAGCCGCATTGGCTAATGAAGCACATAAGAAACGAATCAAGGCACAATATGACTGAAATGTCAAGCCTCACATTTTCTCAGAAGGAGACTTGGTCTTGCTTTATGATCAGGAATTTGATAAACTAAGAGCAGGGTAATTTGAACCACTATGGATGGGGCCTTATATTGTCAAGTGTGTTTTGGAAAAGGGTGCCATTTCACTTGGCATTTGTCGAATCATCATTAGGCTGGACTCACAACTCATCGTACTATAACTAAAAAATGTGTTAAATAGACATTTGTGACATATGTAAAAGTAAAATTTCAATTCACTTCATTAGTTGAATAGGATTGCACATAACTATACATAAAAACTCTAAAAGTAAAAATAAGTAGATGCTTTAAACTTTTTACAAAACTTGTGTCTAAAAAATGTTTGGTCATCTGACCTAAAAACTCAAAATGCATACAAAAATGATCCTAAGTAGACCTAGAGATGCTCATGATAACAGGTCACAGCCTGAGCTATCATGCACAGTAGCTGCATCCAATGGCCAAGAACACCAATAGTATGGCACTGCAGCCTCATAAGTAACTCCTCAATCTAGATATCTGGAATACCAAGGGTTAATCCCTCTACATGATCCTGCAACTCTACTAGTGTCTCAATCAAATCCAAATCCTAGAGAACTGTCCTCCCAACATTTCTCCACGCTAGTCCACCTGCCTCTTGTTTGTGTCTCATAGGTTGAATAGTACCAACATATTTATGCATGAGGAAAATTTTAGTTTATTCTTGGAAACATCAAAACAAAAAAACATGTAGAAACTTAAAAATAAAAAATGATATGGTCCAAAAAAATTTACCTATAGCACCCCATTGAGCGCCCCTTGGTAACCTCAACTTTGGATCTCCATGAAAATCCATCCCTACGTATGGATGCTCCTTGATGACAATGTGTTGTCGATCGAGCAAACTGAAGAATGCAGTAGAAAATGTAATTGATGACTAACCAGCATGTCTAGCCATCAATTCAACCCACCTTTGCATCTGTGGATCTCTAGAACCAACTACATCTAGTGTTACATGCCGAGGTTGCATCAATGGAATTCTCTCTAAGGTAAAAGCAATTAAGAGCGATCCATAGCTAAAATTCTTCGTCTTACCACTCTTTACCTCTATGATCTACTCTTTCAGTAAAGAGAGTATAGCTATATAACACTTGAATAAAGTTGGCTCAAGACACTCAAGTGCATACTACATGTATGATTTCTTCACCAAATGAAGTGTCACACTGCCTACCAACTTTGTGATGATGAAAAGAATTGTTCTCAAAGGAAAATCACTAATATCTTTGATGATTATCTTTTCGTCTTTGCTAGGATGTGTATCTGGCTGACAACATTATCGAACATAGTCCCTCACTGATTCACCCCCATGGGAATAACCTGAAAGAGAAATGGGGGCACCACGTCTCGACAACCCTATAAGAAATTAAACATCATCAATCATAATAGGGACCACTTTTTCTGTTATGTGAAAAGCCCAATCCGTTGGATCCCATGCATGAACTAGGAACTGCAATAGTTCTGATTTTTGCCTCATTCCAAACAACCTGAAGTATTTGAGCAACCCACAGTTTCTGAGGGCCTCAACTGTACCTGGATCATTTAGGGAAACCGTGTATTGTTCTTGATGCTCTCTTTCTCATCAAGCAGTAGAGATTTTGATCCAATGAAAGCCTGAAATCAAACCATAAGCTTAGTTAGGATCCATTTCATGCAAAAAACTGGAGAAATTTTGGGCCAAATAGGCGACAAATTTGTAAAACTCGCCCAGCGCAGCCCTGGCAAGGAGACAGTGCACTACAGTGCAGCTTGTTGGGTTTTGTTATATTCTTTCCACATCGTTAACAGGGGGTTTGAGGGGTACCCGTAACCCCACTTTATGGGGTCCGGGGCAGCCCCCCAAAAAATTTTGGTTTTGGATCCTATGTTAGGTTGGGCGGACCCACCTATGGTTTTGTGCATGATTTTCGCACATGTTTTTTGGACGCAATGGTTTTTGGTCCGTGGTATTGGATGCGATGGTTTTTTGGTCGATGGTATTGGACGTGATGGTTTTTCGGTCCATGGTATTGGATGCTTCGGCATGTATAAATAGTATTGTAACATTGAAAGGAACATATGAAAAATCAAGTTGGTAGTCCCAGTTTTGGGATCCAGGGAGAAAATATCTATGCATATGTGTTTTTTATGTGTTATGCTCTCACATTGTTTATTTTTCTGTGATTTAGAATTTGTATGCAGGTAATTT